>LUCM01009568.1:25568-36064 GCA_008360955.1 Fasciolopsis buskii
GGATAAGTATTTGGAATTCAGTTCAGCTCATCCACAATGCGTGAAACGGAAATTCATTTCCTCGCTAGCTAACAGAGTCAAAAAGCTATGCAGTGATGATACCAGCCGTAAAGAAGAACTGAAACGTCCAGGCGACATCTTGCAAGATAATCACTATCTGCCACGCCTCACAAAAAAACAACTGAAAATTTGCATGTCAACAACCAAGATGAGGAAGGGAAAGAGAGAGAAAACGGCCTCGGTCGGAATTCCCTACAGATCGGGTACTTCGGAAGCGATAAGAAAGGTCTTCAGTGACTTTGATATTCACAGTTTCTTCCGGATGGATAATACTTTAAAACGCCACTTATCAAGGGCTAAAATCAAGTCGGTGTGCAAGACCAAAACACCTGTATCTACAAAATCAGTTGCAGGGGATGCCCAGCAGAATACATTGGACAAACCAGCAGACAGCTGATGACACGGATAACAGAACGCAGAAGAAAAGAAAAGTGCAGACCGTCGGATAAGGCGACCTTATCAAAACTTGAGCGCGATTCAGCCATCGCTCTGCATGTCATAGCAGAGGGACATAACATAGATCATGAAAACACAAAAGTACTCCAACGTGGATTCAAAACCTGCACTGAACGTAAATTTGCCGAGGCTCTGGCGATAAGCTCCCACCCCACATGCAGCAATCGGAACGACGGAGCAAAGATTTCAGAGATATGGCCAGCTAAATCATCTTTGAGAAACAAACATTCCACGCTAGTTGACCCCAACCACCACGGCTATGCCTGATGGGAAGGACAATTATTCTCTCACCCGACCCACAGTTCAAAGTACACACTCACAAACACAGAAAACTTAACATCGGTTGGCATGTGAACGTTCCCACAGTCATTTGATTGTAAAATTTGCCTTGAGAAACACTACCGGCGGCAGTCGAAACGTTGGAATATTACATCTACCGACAAAGCTGTAATATTAACATCATATCATTCACAATTAAAACCAATACATGGAGCATCGATTTTTCGATACACTCCTTACATCATTTGGTCCTGATATACCCCAATTTCTCCAGAATCATGGAGCGCCTAATTAAAAAGTAGCTCAAGACATTTCTTATGGTCGATACTAGTCAACATGGCCTTTTTCAAAGGAAATCTTGCTCCAGGTGCGTCAGTGATTTCCTAAATACAGTCAAAACGGCTGTTAACCCCGGAAAGTCAATGATGGTAGTCTATTTGGATAGGACAAAAGCTTTCAATAGAGTATTCCATCGTAGGGCAATAAACGAGATCAAATCCTTTTCGATCACCGATCCAAAACATCATTCCTTCCATTCAGAAATCGAGGTGTGGAATTAAACGGTTTCATCTCCCACCCTGGGCCATTGGCTAGTGGCCTAATCCAAGACAGTGTACTAGACCCTCCGCTGTTCGTTCTGTGCGTAAATGATGTCTCGACTGTTATCAGAAACAGCGTTCCTTTCCTATTCGCCGGTGTTATCAAAATCGTTTACACCCTCTAGTCTGAGGCTCTAGGCTTTAATGTCGCCGAAATGACCCGAGACTTAATATCCCTCATCACCTGGGCCAGTGAATGTACAATGAAGCACTCAGCCGAACGACTCTGCGTGCGCGCTACAGGCGCACTTTTTCGCAAGTCAAATCATCCGTATCAGTGGCAAACTTTGAGAAATAAGTTCAAACATGCCCTGCAGCTTCAACTTTTCGGAATACGCACTTGAAATATTTGGGTTGTTACTTAGCACCTTTAAGCTAAACCAGAGTAAACTGAGCCTCCTCAAAACACACGTCAATTCCATTTAGAGCATTGCTCCCTAATCTGGTCCGGCACGAGACAGCGCAAAAGACCTGCAATCGAAAACGTTCGTTGTACAGTGATGAAGCGGCTAGTAGGAATTTCATCAAACCTAACTTACAAGAAAAGAAGTGAAGTGCTGAATCGTGAACCTCTGTGTCCTCGGGGTGAAGAAGCAAATTTAATATTCATCAGCAGTCTCATCAACGGTGGCATATGCATTTCTGCCCATCATTTCAGAATTCAAACTCTCTACTCCCTTTAGTACAATAAACTCGTCGTCACAACTGACATGGCATGGACGGGCACCAAAGCAACCTTTTTATCGTTAAACATTCTTCCTTGTGGAAATTTTGCACTAGCATTTGTGTCTCCAACCATAGTATAATATCGCCTTCGAAAAGGAAGTCCGGACACACATGACCGTGCTAATTCCCACTTATATATACGATCCGTATCTCCCAGAGACTCAGGCTCACGACGCAAGTTTAGTAATTAGTAATAATAATAATGACACAGAAAGTTCTCCAAAATGTAGACCTCAGTAGAAAAAAGGTATAATATCATGGTCTTTGATAACTGGAGGATGTTGGATTCTATGGCATCCATAATCGCACTAAACCCTCCTTATACCAGTCTTCTCACCCCTGGATCCCGTCCTCAAAGATTATTCCTCAAAGATTTTGCATACTCTGACAACATAAGAGATTCTGTCTCTTTAGGGGTTATTGCCGTAACCAGTTTTCCTCTTCGTAGACATTTTATCCGGGGAGACATTCAAGGTTTCCTTTGCTCTTCCTTCCTGACCATCTTGATTCCCACTTACCCGCATTTTTGTATATGGTAAACTCTCCGTATCGTGAGTACCCAGCCTAGTTTCATAACAATATATGTCCACATCACGCAGATGACCTAATTCGTCTACACGACAATCCAGCCCACATTAACAGACTTCAAGTGGCACTCGTTAGTGGAAGATAGGTACGGTGCTGAAGAAGGCGATATCATAAGTACAGATCTGTGCTCCACAGCATGAACCGCCACCCTCCGTGTAATTGCTTATCCACTGTGATTTTCTTTATTCTGTATAGGCAAACTCTTAAATGACCGCGGCATGTTTATTTCTGCATCGAGTGCAGAAAAAACAAACAACCGCCATCAGATGCGAAAAATTTTTGGCGGAAATTTAAAGTCAGGTGGATTGACCACGGAAAGCACCCATGTGGAATCAACCATTACTCTGTTTAAAAAATGATTCTGCCGGGAGCAGCTTTAATCCAGCAACAAAATACACTCGGACTGCAAGGGAATGTGCCACCCTCGACAATGGACATTTATGCTATCAGCTCAACTGAACTTGCCAAAGGGGAATATCCATACCACCCCTGTTCGGTAGAGAGGCATCTGGCTGTTTTGTGGGACGATCTGTGGGATTAGCGCTTCAGACTGTCCCCTGGTGCCTTGCCACTCATCCCTCTAGATTTTGACCTGCCCCTGTCTTCCCATCGCATACCTGACATGTGTACTAACGTCTAGAAACACTGTCGCTGTTCTTCATTTCTAATTAATCACTCATTGAAATTACTACGTGGTGCAAGTTGCTATCATCCTGTTCAAACGCAAGTTGCTGACCATAACATATTCAACTTCTTCCTTCCCGCCTCTTCGTAACCTCCCGTGGTAACCCCTGTTTCAGCTTCGGGTCCACGCTGCCGTCCGAGACCTGGTTATCTGGTGCCCTCTCTTGGCAATTCGAATTAGTAAATTTCGTTGGTAGTTGGCACAAGATCAGTTATGTCTGAGTTTTCATCGCAAGCACGGCGGACTCGTAGGGTAGAGGATTTCCACAAACAGAACAAATAACGACTTTTTCCTTGACCCTTATGCTAGCCGTCCTATTAGACCAGTAAGGTCTACATCTGCTAGGATGTCAGAAGTTGACTGCGAATTACGCCATGAATAAGGACCGTGCAGCCTAGGACTGATTGAGCAATGCAACTTACAGGGACCAAGAAGACGGAAAGTTTGTTGCACACTTGCTGTTACCGAACTTTAGCGGCATTTGCCTGAAAGCTAAATTAAAAGCTAACAGACTTCTTCCGCTGCGTTATCTCGATGGGCCAGTAAGATGCAGCACCCAAGAGAGCTCCGCCGTCATATTAGCTAGTGCTTGTCGAAGGGAGCTTTCAGTCGTTCCTCTAATCCAGTTTCTGTATGTTGGAAGTTGAAATATCCCAGGTAGAGCCGGGCGTGCGGGGAAGCAGCTGCGGTTAAGTATTCTTGGTCGATCTACGGAGTCTGATAATTCATTCGGATTGAATTGGGGGGGACTACGGTTCATCTCGTCCAGAAGGATTTATCCAGGCGCAAAATATATCCTTACCCACTCTGGGTGAATAAGGTTTCAAGAGGCCCAACGATTAAGCAAGGAAAGGACGTAAATTAGTCCTAGGAAGGCCGCCGATTGTACTCCCATGAGAATCGTCTTCGGTGATCTCTGTCTGTGTTGCCAGTTGGAAGACAGTTTTCAGCTAGAGCAACCATATGCATTTTTCTATGTTAAAATATGAATGGGTTCAAACACCAGACTTCGAAGGCTTAAACAGTCTGCGGATCCACTTTTTAGGGCTTATGGAGCATCTAACATCAGCCGAGGTGGAATATGTTCTCGGCTGTATTCCTGAAGACGAAGTGCTGTGCTTTTCCCTCGAGAACTGCAGGTTTCGCACGTCATGGCCGAACTCAGCGACTCTTTGTTAATTCCTGTCGCTTGGACTCCGGTGGAAGCTTCTAGGGTGCCGTGGAGACATGGACAGAATAAACTTGAGTAAAATTCTTTGGAACTGAAAAGAAGGCGACATCCCTTGTGAACGTCGTAGGGTCAGGTGCACGAGCAAATTGGCTGAGCTTAAGGTTGACTCCAAAGTAAAGGTGTGTAAAGAAATATCCGCATCGTAGCTGGGTTCTAGAGGGGAAATTGTCATATAATATAACGGCACTGCTGGTAAGAAAAACGACTACAGCATCAGATGGCCGCGGATCTTGTTTTAATGTGTAAAAAGGCATTCACGTTTTCAAGTTTTTATTTGAGGCCTCTGATTTCTTTCTGCGCGCGTTGCGCGTGCAAACATTTATTCATGAAATCTGTCTAAAGTGTGCAGTTATTCACGTTGGTTACGAAATAGGATGCACATTTCCTTTGTTTGGTCACCATGGATCTAGCATATTTCATGGAAGCTGCCCAATTTCGTTTACTTGTTGTTTCAACTTAGGATGTTTCACGAAGTTTGGAAGGCTCATAAACCGTAGTTTTCAAGTGGCACGGGTTGAAAAACGTTTAAAAATATTGTACAATGTCTCAAAAACTAGGCCTGGTAGAAATAGTGTTTCCGCAAATTCAAAGTATTATTGAGATGTTTGCCGTTTTCTTTCATTGTTGATTTAAACGGTTGAGGTGTTACGTATCCTTATTTTCAGCTTTGTGGATGAGAGGCACTCATGTGTCTGTGCTGACTATATCCCAGTAGAATGCGAAATTGGGGGACAGTCAAATTGACATCGACTAACACCAACAATGACTCCTTTATTTGTTAGAATAATGTTCCTGTGAGCAATAGCTTTGTCCATGCCGTGGTATGAATATCGCAACGAGTCGAAAATTTTTTTCAACGGTAAATCCAATAGCACAAAGCACTGTTAATTTCACATCCCTCTGTCCCGAGAAGCACAAATGTACAATCACCTAAGCATCCCCCGATGTAGCCTCGAAGCGAACGAATCAAGAACACCCAGGCGGTGGTCCATTTCCTTGGCAGTAGCCGTCACCAAAGGTTACGGACAGCATTCATTTGGTGACGTTCAAACGTCACCAAGGAAATGCTGGCCGTGATAGTTATCGCGCTCTTCTATGATTCCTACCTCTCTCTTCTCTGTCCTTCTCATTGCAAAACGTTACCCCGTAACGGATTACTTTAGCAACCTCAGTAATTATGCTAAATGTAATCCATCGCCAGCTGCTGATTCTAAGAGTTTCTGGATAAGTTATCACTGAAACGCACCTAGAAATACTTTAGTAGAACTTCAATTAGCTGGAAAGTACGGAAACGGGCAATCGAATAATGGGTGCATTCCGAACAAATGTAACCCAAAATCCTGCGGATAAGAAATCACTGAGCCAAAAGAACACTGAAGTGCATATATTTATAAAATCAGTGGGAGACGATGATGCTATCCACCAGTCCGTTTCCCTGGGGTCTCGGTTTTCGTTGTTGTACTCTGAGATGACACCAGTTGCCTACTCAGTCATCGTACAGTAAATCGCTTGCTAATAAGTGGACACAAACGTTGTATACATAGTAGAAAAATGATAAGGCAGCCCGGATATACTTAGCAAATCGAACATTGACGTCTCATCTTACAACGAAAAGATCCATAAATGGCTTGGGTTTGCTTCATCCACTAATCTTGGAGGCTCTCTCTGTATCCATTCCTATATCCTTCCCCTAACTACGTCTGCTGCGGTGTTCGGGATGTTCCACCTCATGACAGCATCTACAATGCGTAAAAAAGTTCCATTAAGTGTTAACAATTTGCCATTGATGACGTTTCGATGTTCACTATTTGACAATGATGGTTAACTATTCACTTTTTGTGATTAAGATGCTTTCCGATAGCACTGTCCTCAAGATCGCTCGGATGTATTCCACGGGTGAATCACCACCTGCGCTGACGACAAATTTAAGCTGTGAGTGGGAGTTTATTAAGAATTGAACAAAAGACAAACGAAAGTGCTACAAGTGTTCCTGCCCAATACTTTTTCTGTAGAATTTTCAGCTCCGCCGGTGTTTTCATCGGCAGAGAAATGGGGAGCACATTTAAAAGTTCCTTTAAACCTCATCAGCCGTTTCGTTTGCTTTATTTTATCTCGCAGTTCTTGGAATCCTTTTGCAACATTGCATTGGAGTTTATACAAGAACACTAATAAATGGAAACATAAGTGGAGGTAACATACCGGTTTGTTGCGTCAAGACTGTCAGCATTCGGCTACCGGCTGCGATTGACAACGGCCTATCTTGGTTTGTTGGAACAGCACAAAAGCTGCTAGAAAATCGGTGCATTCTTTAAAAACAATGTTAATTATGCCTCCTGTATGGAGCTGAAAAGGAAAAAGTGGAACCGTGAGCGCCACTGGACTGTCAAAAGTGTACCTACAAAATTCCCCTATCACGAATGATTTTTAATTGATGTCGCTGCTGCTGTAATATGCATTATCCGTAGCAGGCAGCATTGGTGGTGAGAATGAGATGAAGTCCACTCCTTGGTAAATGAAAGGTTGCTGATTAGAGATTAGCTCGAATCCTTTACATGTTGCGTAGTAGAAAGGCACGAGCTGTCACGCGATTCATTACCACACCTGATCTAAGGAGAGTATGTGAATATATGCCTCTCAGATTTCTAGGTCCTAGTTTTGAATTCCTCAGAACAGTGAGTCACAAAGTCAATGAGGCATGTTTATTTTATTAAAATGACTGTCAGAACATGCACTTAAATAGTGATAAACACCTAATTTTGCCACATGAAACCAGTACATTCTTTTTTAATTTGGGTTCAATATAGAAACCTGCTAACAATGTTTATTTGTTTTGATGTTTTAGAGGCTTCTCCTCTTTGGGCTTCTAAGACAATCAGGCTGTCCTTTTTGACTTATTATATATTGTGCGTTAGCAAAACAACGTAGGATAGTTAAATAAATCAGTGTGTGTAACTGTTATGAAATAATGACGCCGTAAGGTTGTTTGTGACTTCTTAAACAGAACCGACTTATTTTGTAAGGCTTCCACTTTCACAGTTTATGGAATATTTTGTAATCATAAAAGAAAATAATAGTGTAATTAACACTCCCATCGTTTGTTTTTGATAAACACGCTAGATATACAGATCTATAAACTAAACACTGGCTTCTCGTGGAGGATCACCAATGGACAATATAGTTTTATCAAACTGGACTACAACCAGATTTCCGTTGCAGTAAAACCCACTACTAGAGATTTCTTGATAAAAGTTGATTTTAACTAACAAAAATGACTTAGTTGGTAATGCTGCTTACCAACTTGGCCCATCAAACAAGGTGTTTAAATCTTCTTGCTTATCCTGTTCGGTCTGCTAAAAAAACTTGTACTGCACACCAAACTGCGCAAATACCAGGCTATCTATTCATTAATCTATCTCTCTGTCTATCTATCTAGTGACGTCAGAACGAAATGTTTAGCATCAGAGTCAAAACAACATTTCTTTCTTGGGCACACAAGTTCTTTTTTAGAGATGGCGCCTCTGTCACTTGGATAGCCATGATGCTTGAGTTATTTTAGGTCTATCCAGTTTATCGCTCTAAGTCTCAGGATCATGAATGTCTGTTTCTCCCCTCATAAACCATCAAATTACACTACGAAGCACACTGTCGTTCTCAAGCTTTTGTTTAGCACTCCCGAAGCTATGGAAACCCCATTTGTTAGAATCATCTTCAATATTTTCCTCCTGCTTCTTTATTACTGACCGAAAAATAAATCTCCTCTTATAAATCACTAATCTCCATCCTTCTAGCAAAACCTCAATCCTCGTCTCTCACAAGCGTCTATAGATATTGGTTCATCGGATAGTTGGCCTGTGCTGAGTTTTCATTCAGGGCTTTCTCGATTATGGATTATTACTGATTGCTGGAATGTTAACCTTTTCCTTCGTTTGTTGTCTTATCAGTGCTTTCCCAACAGTGGTGACTCCTCCACTGTCTATCTGAATTAGAAAACTGAGTACCTGTTCGTTAAGAATCCCGAAATTGCATTTTTTCCTGTTGGAAGCTTGCATTGTGCTCAATCGGGATTGACTGGCACACTCTACGTAAATCTCATTTACGGCAGTTAAAGCTGGGAAGTCAGCCATACTGAACCGAAAGTTCAAATTAACTAGTCAACAAACCAATCTAATGGAATTATCTGGCAACAGTGATAGTACTCTAAATCTCATTCCACATGCATGTCCCCTATCTGCTTTATTTCTTACCAGAATTTTCTCCTCCCATCAAGGACTCAAATCATCCAGCCCCTAGTAAGGAATATGAATTCTATTTATTGGTACGTATGTCTAAGTGAGCTGGATTTAAAAACTGAAAATGAAAGTGACAACACAATCCAAGGAGTCAGTTGCTCATCTCGAAAATCAATCGTGTAAAGAAAAAGGTGACGTTAGCTGAGGGTAAGCAGCACGACAGACGTGACGCGACCTGGAATGAGGTAAAAAGGAAGTCCTTAATTTGAATTATGCAACCGAGGAGGATTCCGTACGTAAGTAACAAAATGGTCCCAGCAAATAACTTTCTCACTACAACCATTCGATCTCATCGAGATACATTTTAGCGCTACAATTCTAATAGCGTTGCTGAAATCCGCGAATCCTTACTCCTCCATTGCTGGAATTATGACTGTTTTATCTGTGGATTTTTAAAGTCTTTCTATAACAGCAGTAAACTTGTTCCTCAATCGCAGTTGTTTTTTACGTGAGACGTTTTAGACTTGTCGAGCCGAATAGTACAACTGCGCCCGTAATTCTCTTGCACACATGAAACCTTCTGAATTCAGTTGTTTGGAGCGCTCGCTCTCATGCACGTTTTATCGCTACTTTATAGAGGGCAGCATATTTCGCCAGTCTTCAGGAGAAGCTTGACCGCTACTGGACAAAATTTTCTCGAAGATCTGATCAGATGCACATATTTACGGCTCTGCTCGTTCCAGCACAGCCCAGCGTTTTTGATTTCTAGTTACCTCTCAGCAGATCTGCTCTGATTTGCTTCAGTGTACATCGTAGTATCGGTGATAATTCAATACCAAGATAAATACAATCCATTTACTGCATTTTGCTGTTGGCTTACGCCTTTCTCATTGTAGGATAGGAAAAGGATTCGTCGTCTTCTGCCTCAATGTCCCAGAAAGAGCAAACCTGGAGTTTAAATACAGGACCTCTTGTATGTGTATAACAAATGCCTGCTGCTCATAAACGAAACCAAGAAACTCTTTGTCAGCCAAAACAATAACCATTTAGTCCCATTTGCCACTACTAGTAGAAAATTTTGGTTATGTCGTAAAAGCCATCTACCTCCATTTTTGCCTTTTCCATTTTTCTCCTTTCTGTAATTTCATGCTTTGGTTCGTACTCGCTTTTGTTTGCATCTAATCTGTGGCCACACCCTCACGAAGAACTTGTCACTCACAAAAGATTTCAGATGATAATCGATCACTTCAGACCCAATCGGAGCTGCCAATGCAGTTGTCGTCCCAACATAATGCCCAGGGTCCGAGTCGAAGACTGGGAACAAACCAAAGAAAACCTGGACTCGCTGAGAACTGTCACACTGGACTCCAGGCCGCCTAAACCTCAAAACGTTGGATATTTTCGACTTCAGTCGCACTGTTGGATACCCACAGAACCGTTCCTCCGGGTGCCATATGGAATGAGACGCGTAAACCACTGAGAACTCAGCTGACCAACAGCCTGATAAATGACCATGAGCAGTGGCAGATAGGAAAAACTAGGGAAATGGAAAAAGATGAGGCCATTGGCAATAGTCGCAACCTTTACCGATTAATTAAGAATATTTGTTCATGAAGGCCGAGTGTAAGCGACGTAACTGAAGA
>LUCM01009568.1:38881-75645 GCA_008360955.1 Fasciolopsis buskii
GCCACACGCTATCGTATCTAGTCCGACGTCTGGAACTGTGAATCCTTGGGAGGTGTTACTTGATCCCCCAACGGAAGTGGAAGTGGAGTCGAATATTCGGCTTCTGAAGAGAGGAAAGCAGCCAGCCCCGACGAATTTCGCCCAGTTCTTTTCAAATTGGGTGGAGAGGTGCTGATGAAATCACTTACCTCCTTGTTTCGTGATATTTGGAACCAAAAGCGTATTCCATTTCCGTGGGGTGAGTCACTGATTGTACCCATCTTCAAGAAGGCCACAAGGAGTAACTGTAGCAATCATCGTGAAATTAGTTTAATTCCAGTTGTCACTAAAGTGTTAGTTTGAATAATGCTTTGCCGTTTGACACCGATTCGCGAGAGTAATATCCGCGAACAACAGGCTGGATTTCGGCCGGGTCGAGGTTGCATCGACCAGATATTCACTTTCCGACAGATACTCGAAACGCGCCACACACACACCGCCGTCTTTTGATTCAATAGCTCGACCAGCACTATTCAGTGCTTTCCACTGGAACGTTGGGTATGCCAACAAAATTCCTGTACCTGCGGCGAGCACTGTATTTCGAATGAACGTGATAGTTCACGGTATACCGCATACCCATGGTTGCGTGAGGGTATACGACGAACTGTCAAGTCCATTTGAAAGGGCTAGCGGCGTTCGACAAGGGTGTCCCTTCTCTCCATTCCTCTTCAGCTTTCTTATGGAGGAGGTAATGGAAAATGCTTTAGGAGGTCTCCGGGATGTATGAGTCGGACTAGAAATTGGAGGGAAGCTATGTGAACTAGATCACGCAGATGACATCGTGTGCCATTCTGAATCCGCGGACCATGCGCAACATACACTAAACATATTCTCGAGGTATGTAGCCTGGTTTGGGATGTGCTTTGCACCTTCAAAGTGAAAATTGCTTTCGAAGGACTGAACGACATCAGTGCCGAACTTGGTGCTGATTGGAGAAGAACTCCGGATTTTGGACCGTCTAACCTATCTTAGTAGCTGCGTGTAGAACGATGGTAGCTCGGGGTTGGAGGTAAGTATGCGTATATCCAAGGCTCGAGCAGATTACGCTGGACTGAAGCACTTGCGGCGTCGGCCTAATATTTCCCTGAAGTTCAAAGGTCGTGTGTACTGTGCCGCAGGGCACTCAGTTCTGCTGTACGGTCCCGAGACACGGATTATGCTTGTGGGAGATGTTCGTCGGTTGGAGGTTTTCGACCACCGATATCTAATTAGTGTGGCTAGTATTGGATGGAGTGACCGGGTGAGTAATGTGGAGATGAGGAATCTGGTTTTATATGTCGGTTCTGAGAATACTTTATCTCAGCGTATTGAGCTTAGTCGACTAAGCTAGTTGGGTTACCAGTTGCATATGGCGAAAACTTGTCTGCCATATCGTGCTCTCTTTTGCTTTCCTTTCACGGATCGGAAGAATCCACGTGGAAGTCAGCAGATGACGTGGCAACATGGAATGAGAAAATGTAAAATGAACTTAGGTGAAGTAGGTCTCTTCGTGGTTGGGGTCCGAAAGACCCGTCAATTAGCTGGCTGCAGACTCTGAAGGACGTGATAGTGAACCATGAACAGTGGAGATCGTGTTGTCATTTTCTGTTGAATCAGAAAGACTGGAAAAGTGCGTGTGTACGGTTAGACTGTGTTCTTTTTGTTGGCTACTGCAGCATTCTTATTTTTCACGCTTGTGTGAGTCCATTCCCTGTTCCTCTTTTATATTCACTGATTTTATAGAAACTTGTAACTTTGGGGAAAGGCAACGGTCAGTGAGGCTTGAACTGCTGTTTAACGCCGAACGATGATGGTGGTGATGATGTTTGGTATGCGTTTTGCACGTACAAAGTGTAAACTAACGTTGCCGCACTGGATTGGCCCGAAGCCGAACTTCGGTCGCTCAGGGGAACATTTAGATGAGGTGGGTAAATTTAGTTGCTTGCGTAGTTTTATCTCACCTGGTGATCATTTATTGGACGAATTGTCCTTGCGCACACAGACAGCCCAATTAGCGTTCAATAATTTGAAGCAACTGTCGCTCCGGTTTGCAACCGCAGGTCAGGCAAGCGCAGCAGCAGTGAAGTCAATGCTGCTTTACAGTTCCGAAAGGTTGTCGTTGAGATCAAAAGTTGTGCGAGAACCTTTGTTGTTTGGACGCCGTTTAGTTCGTAGTATTGGGAGAACCTAATGAGACGATTTCATGACTAACTCAGCTGTTAGGCATAAGGAACTGGGTCCTAGTATCCAGCTTTCGGAAGAGGTACTGAATCATAGTAGCTTAAGGTAGATTTTATGTTTTGCGGAAGCCCACAGAACGCATGCCTCGTTGTACACTCTTATTTCAGACAGGCAATGATTGGATGGTTGTTCAAGATGACCATTCGACGACATTATTAAGATGTTTGAGAGCTGTGAGCAGTGGTCTGGCTCAAGTAGTTGCTGTTAGTCTACCGGATTGGGGTCCACGAGATCCACCGAAGCTATGGTTGGATACAATAGAGTATATATGACTGTCGCAATCAATAGCATTCTTACAACCCGGAACCTTTCTTCTCCTCTAAATTTTCTCAACTTTTTATTTTGCCTACGGTCTTTACTATTCCTCTTTCTTCTGTCTTTTTAAGCAGGCGGTGCTGTGAGGTAGCAACCACAACCAGAGCACACTGCTTCAATTTATTGGTTGACCAAACTGAAATGAAACGGATTTTTCTACTGCCTGCAGGTTTGCCTCCAACACTCAATACTAATCTCTTTTCCACTGAACACTCGTGTAAGCTTCAAAGATTTGCGCCAAGCTATGTGTTCGCTGCATGTACTCAAACCACACAGTCCGAGAGGTATTCTACCTATTGTCCGTTATCCGCTTGACCATATTTTGTCGAGTCGTTTATGACTTTTGCATCACCCTGCCCCCTAATTCCCATGGTAATGCTGAAATGCTTCATATTCCCAGACCCGGTGGCCTCTTCGGTCGGAACAACTGCCTTCCACGATCCTTAGCATTTATTGTTTCAAAGGTTTTCAGTTTTCGGTTTCAAAATGCACAACCATTCTGTCAAAAGCTTCAGTCGCCTCAGACGCTCACAGGCAGTTCCTCCTGTGAACTTCTAGCGGTGTTTCTTTCTATTCGGCATTTCCGACGCTGGCTGGCCGAGATTTCTGCAGGCATTTGGACCATGAACCTCTGATTCACGTTTTCAATATCGGATCCGATCGTTACTCGCCACGAGAAGTGCACAACTTGGACTGCCTCTGCCATTTTGCGACCGGCATCCGTCAAGTCCGCGGCGTTAACAATGTTGCCGGATGTGAACACATGTTCTTTTGATCTTACGCAGTTGGTGATGTTTTAGCGAGCTGACTCTCCCTTAATTGATTTTTGTTCATCATTCGGCCTCGAAAACTATCCATTTTATTCTTTCTTTGGCACCATTTTGTGCAATTTGTCGGCTGGAAATCCATCTCATCTAGTTCGCTCCAATTGACTTATGGCTGTTTTTCGCTCATCCCGGTGTTTGCGCTTTGCGCATACTCACTTGCACAGTAGAAATTCTGACATTGCTTCGCAGACCGAATAGTGTTTACATTGTCGGAGGACCAAAGTTCACAGCTGCGTATTCTTCCTGCGAGGCACGTCTGATGTTTCTGATTTTCGCTTTTGACTTCATCTGGCCATTATCCACGTCATCCGAGCATACTAACATATTAGCTGCTGTTGCCCGTTTCATCTTTTGGCCCATAGCCGTGCCCGTTTCGGATGCATCGGCACAAAACATTGCGAAAGTCTTGGAGCAGCAGTGAATTTTTGTTTTTGCTGTAAGAATCATAATTCCCATGGACCACGGTAATCAGTTCCACTGCGCATTGTTTTGTGAGTTCACTGAATTGTTCCGGTGTTAGCACATTAAGACGACGGTGTAAGTGGGTGATTCCATCGCCATTTGAAGGTGGCGTTCATGCTACACTAAGACCCAATCTGTCTTAGTTTTACTTGGCACTGGTTCTTTGTTAGAGGCAACCTACAGTGTTCTGTCGCTTTAATTGTCTTTGGTATACCCATTAGCCTTCCCTATGATTATTTCCACTCTTCCCGGCCCACGGTTGGTAAGGCGTCCCACTTAGTTGACGAGCCGCGTGGTCATGCCATTCGGTTACGCCGGACACTGACCGACATCCCATCGAAGAATATTTTGGGCATAATGATCTACACACTACACCGTTTGTACTTCTTCGTAATGGCTCCTTTCGTAGGCTCACCGCACCGCATTATGATACCACTCCCTGGAGTGGTTCGCCGTGCGGAGAAATTTTTTATTATGCATGCGAGACTGCTCTTCGTTGGGGTTCGCGCGCGTCACAATCTGAAATGGACAGCACAAAAGGAAAAAGTGACCTAAGCCAAAATTCAATATGAGTAACAACTAGCATCAATATTTACACAATCAAATTAAATATGACAGCGCACAATCCGCTTACTACACCGGTCTCCCCAACTAAAGAACAGTCCACGGTGTTTCGTTCTCCACGCATAACTCAGTACTTGATGCGTCGGGACCATTTCTGAAGAACAAACAAGACGGACCACTTCATCCTGTCACTAACCAAGACCTCCCAGAACATGTGGCCCCACTACGGGTTTCAAGGATGTTCAAAATCAGCTTGACTAGTGGATTGACCCTTGTAGTTAAAGTTAGGCCTTCGAGTTGGGCTCCTTGAGATCTCTCTAAACAATGGCTAGAGATAATAAGTGACATGGCTCAGTGAGTCAACCAGTGTCGTCTTTGTATCCGAAGTTGTTTCGCAGTTCACCTTTTACTTTCCTCGTTCTACTTTTTCCTCTTGAGTAAATGAAGTTGTGAAGTAGTAGTGGAAACCAGAATATGTTGGTGCAATGTTAATGGTTTTGCAAACTCAACGGAACTGAACTGTTCAAACCGGCACCTCTGACCGACTGCCATCGCTTCTTCAATACATTCTTTCCCGTTGTTCCTACAACCATTTCGATTTTACCGTTTTAAAAATAGTTCTCTCTATCTTCTATCATCATCCGTTTGCCCACATCCATATGCAAGCAGCTGCAACAGCGATAACGTGAGAGGGATTTTCGGCAGAGTTGCGATCAAGAATCGCAGGTGTATGTTCGTCATCAGTTGGGTGCGTTGCGTTTCATTCCTTCTTTTGTTGAGTAGGAGAATCATGCTAGAGATTCAGAGCACTGGACAATTTACTAGCAATAACGAAAATGACCAGAGATGGCTAGCTGAATTACCCTTCACTCTGCATGAAGACAGCATCCGAACACCGAACCACTTTCGGCTATGCAGCTGATTATGTAAAACAAACTTATTATAGACCCGGTTGCCCCCATGTTGAGTAGTTCTGCTTCCAGTATTGGAGCGTGATCAGACTAGGATTTTCATACAGTCCCCATCTTCCACTGCGCAGTTACAAATTGCAGAAATATTACCTCCAGAGTCCGAGATGAACATGTGACCCCAAAGTCTCCTTTGGATGTATGTTTTGCCATTTACCAAGAGCCTTTAGTTTACCTTGGTAAACTTAAAATTTGTATTGTCAACCGTCATATCTATCGCTATGAGCCTTTTTATTCGACTGGGTTGCTTGGCGTAGTAGTCAAATTCCCCATCGAAAGAACATTAGCATGCATGAAGTTTTATAAACGTATTTGCGAGTATTAGTAAACACTAAATTATAGAAACACGATGCCGTAACTGGTATGATCAGATCTTACTAATTCTGCCTAATTGCACTATTATTATCTCAAGTAATCCCGGGTTGGCTTATTAGCTTTCTCCGTTCTAATGAGTCGTTTCTTACTAAGCTTTATCTAGGATAAGCAACTCAAATAAGAAAAATGAATTACCAGCTTCTAAATCAACAATATAAGTCTGAAACCTCATGGTACCATCTTAAAATTCAGCTGATAATCACTTGGCGCAGGAAGGCATTTAATTATTTTAAAGTTTGGTAAGTGTTTGTCACGTGCGATTCGCAGTGTTGGACAATTTATTCAGCAGTAATTTAATATCTTTTATTTGAAGGTAATATCGAACTGTCTAAAGATCAGTTGGATCTATCAGTACAGATTTTTGACTCACCACCGGTGGAGATCGGGCGATCAGTATCATGAAGTTCGACACGAACGCCAAGTCATTTGGCCACATAATTTCACCTGCAGTTTGTACAACCGCAAACTTCTCCACAGAGTGCTCTGGCTTTGGCTGATACCTCGCAACAGTAAAAAATGATTGAAGGATTGTACAGGAGCAAGAGTATTTTAAGCGACATTCACTTGTCGCTTAACATCTCCATTCATAGTCTTGGGATAACTTATGGACCCCAATTCGTTGGTCTAACTCTACCCACTCGTAACAGCCCACTGTCAAGGTCTTTCATACCTGTCTTCCACGTCAGGGAGTGGCCACCAGGAAACATGCCCCATCTTAATCTATTCAAATTTAATTCCTTTTTCGGATAGTCAATCTCCGTCACCTGACATACTGTTTTTCATCTCTAAGATACTTCTTCCGAACTACGCTAGTTAGTGATGTGTAACCCCACAAACTCCCTTCCCCAAAAATAATTTGTCTTTTGGACCAGTCCATTTCTGCGACAGCATCTTTGATTTCACAGTTGCAAAGTACATCCCAAAAGCACCGTACTACTATTTAGGCAGACCAGTGACACTCACTGGCGGTGTTCAGAACGATGTAACTCCTGTAACTCTGAAAAGCCAGTGGTTCGAATGCAAGACTTGCCGCTTACTTTAACGGTAGATGACAGTTTGCCCTCGCCCGGATCATTGGGATACCTGAACTATTGGGATGTTGCTTGGTCATGTGCCCTAGGGGCTATGAGGCCCCTTCCGCTACACTCATGTTTCATAAAATCATAAAGTCTTTTAACCTATCGGATCTTTACTCAAGTGCACGTCAGCTGCATATTTTGAACTAGGCAATTAACTGCCTGATCGGATATCGAAATCGCTATTCTGATATGAGTTTGGACAGACCACAGTATTCGTCTCAATTACAAGGTTGAAGACAAAGAATGAAAGTGGGCGGCCTCCCAAACACTGCTTCTTGTGATGAAACCGAGTAAAAGATCACCAAAAACAACCATTTGGCTTCAGCTGTTTGTATAAAATGACTAAGGGAGTGAAATGCCTTCTTCTGTCATATCATTCTTTGGGGAAAATTGTGACAGAACGACACTACTGACTGAGCCGATTCTTGCTGTCAGATCGAGAAAGACAGATTTAGTGTCTAATGACAGTACCTTTGTTCTGATCTGGTCAGCAGCCCTGGTCGGCTTCCCTCGACAACCACGGAGAACCACACATGGAATCCCTTGACATTTCTAGGTTTTTCGACCGAGTTTGGCACTAGTGTCTATTGGTAAAAGTTCATATGTTCGGATTGTGCACAGCACTGGTATTGTGGACATCGAGTTTATTCACTAAGCAAACTATCTCTATCCAAGTTTATGGGGTTTTATTCCACCCATTTCCTGCAAATATTGGTGTTCCCCAAGGTTCAGTGTTTGCTCCTACCCTTTTTCTTTTATTCATTAATGACGTTCTGTCCACTATCACCAACCCAATCCATTCTTTTGCCGGTGACACTACTCCATTGTTTTCTTTCTTTTCGCCATGCGAACACCAACACAGATCGTGATTGTTGTATCGCATATTTATATCTAAATTCCTATCTTCGGCACATCGCCTCCTGGAACTGCAAAAACCAAGCCACATTCATTGCTTTCAAAACCTCTCTTTTTCAGCTTCATTGAAACTTCATTCTTTTCCCCTACATATATCTTTTGATTCGTCTGTTTTGAGTTTTACAAGCCTTTTTTCTCTTCTTGGCTTTTCCATTAGTTCCTGGTCTTCCTTCTTATCTGAGCTTGCGTTTCACTCTGTGAGCAAATTTGGTTTCCGTTCCCGCTCCAGGCGTTTCTTCACTCCTGTTCACCTTTCATTGTAAAAACTCACATCTGTCCTGCACCTGCGTATTGCATGCAGGTGTGGGGTGGGGCTTCATCTACCTAGTTTTAGCTTCTTGATTAGGTTCAGAGAAAGGCCATCCGACTGATCGACGGTCCTTCATTAACATCTTTGAATCACTAGCGCATCGTTGAGTAGCTGCTTCGCTATCACTTCTTTACCGTCATCACTTTGGATTTTGTTCTTCGAAAGATGCCTTCGCAGTTCCTCTTCCCGAAAACGTTTCTCCCTCGTCTCGCACACAGGCAGCTATTCACCCTTGTTAAGTTCGTGCTGCCAGATGTCGTATTTCTTTTTTTCAGTCTTCCTTTTTCCCCGGACTTGTGAGCTGTGGACCACTCACACTTTCTTCATTCCCACCCACTTACAATCTTTCACGCTTCAAAAGCAGGATCGATAAACTGGTTTTTAGATGGATTTTCTACTTATTTCCCTTCCTCCTTTACAGTATGGCTTCGGACTACGGGTTTTACCTTCAACTTCACTTTGTGTAATAAAAATGCTTGTCTTATATATGTGATGAATGCAGTCTCAGGAGGGTCGGAAATCGACTAACTTCTCACGTGTATTTTGCAGGAATTAGATAATCGTTGGAGGATAATGGCCAGTTTGGTTAGGAAGCTTACCAAAATTACTGCCCTGTGAGTTCACAGAGGAATCTGTCACCTTCCTGGTAAGTCGGTACAGAAATTCACACTGTTCGACAAGAACGCGATCAGTCTACCGGACTAACCACAGGAGTCCGATGCTTTAAGTTTTTCCGAAACAGAATCTGAATGAACACGCTCTTCCAAAATAAAGTAGATTTATTGTATAACATGCAAAAGAGCGAGAAAATTCAGTTTCATTTAGATTACAATGTTGTATGCAAAAGGCGTAGGAAAATGGTGGCAATAAAACTGCTAGATTATGTAATACTGACCACTATTTAAGCAAAAACGGTAATTATGATCCATTCGACTCCAACAGTGTTTTTGTTTCCTATCTAAATTTTTGTTAGCCAACCATTTCTGACCCTCATTTCTATCCAAATGCTTCAGATGTTAGGAGATGGACCTGAAAACAAGGAGTTGGAACTGATCATTCGACGAAGAGTTTTAAATAACTCTGATTTGTTTTCAAAGTGCCCCTTTAAAGATAGACGCAAATCGTCCCTCTATTCCTGGGCTCGCAGTCGCATAGAACGGTTTAACTTTGGGAAATGTTTGAGATCCACATTTCCTTTGTATTCAATTCTATCAACAAATTATGATAAACGACTTCTGCTACACGATATAATTGCTGGATTAACGGTCTCCAGTTTGCACGTTCCCCAAGGTAAGAGAGGAAATGCATGGACCATATTATTAAGGTATGGCCTACGGACAGCTGGCTGGTCTGAAACCGATCAATGGGATTTACACGTCATTCTTCCCAGCATTGATTTACATTATGTTTGGAGCCTCGCGACACATATCAATCGGTTAGTTTTAACGTTGTTACAATCCTGACTTCGTTGCTCATATTTTTTAATAAAGCAATACTATAACACAGAGTGTACCGTTGAGTAATTCTGTTGAGATTTTTGTACTCTGGAGCCTTTTACACTTGTTCAGTGCTAATTTTAAGCTATAGAATGTGGCGAGTAAGATTTACTTTACAAGAATGGCCTTGCAGTAAGCCTTATTTCGCTAAATGTGTTTGTTCTCATTTACCAATAAAAGTAGGTATTGTGTGTGTACATGTCCATGCATAAGGAAGTCAGCGAGCCACCACAAATTGCATCTGTGGGACTACACTTGCCAACCACTGTTTAAATGCTCGAAAAGCGAGACCATATAATGTTTGAGTTAGCTGGAGGCGAAACGGTAATGAATAATAAATCGCTAGTGCTCAAAAGAAGAGCGTAATTAATTGAGGCAACATGGCAGATTGCAACGGCAGATAAGCTCAGCCAAAAACTCACATGAGAAAGCCATTAACAGCCATGAACTGAAGTTGTTAGCGGACTGTTCAACCTATGGGTGTTCGCCACAGTAAACCGATTTGCTTTTAACTAATAGATGACAATTAATTTTCGTCTGAATCGGTTGCTCTCCCTGAGGCAAATGAGAATAGGCGAATGCTTACTGGGAATGGGATCGATTGATTATATTCGACCGGATATGCAATAACCATTTTTTGGGTTTTACAATAGATAGAGCCTACTGGCGGTTACGGTGATGGCAGTTATCTGACGTTGTCTTGAATATTAAACAGTCAGTATCTCTAAGTCCAAATTCGCCACTGGGGCTAATTTAAATGTCCTGATTCCATTGATTATTTGCTTCGACCAGGTTGAGTTGCCCCGACATGACGGTTGTATGTTATAGCTCATTTTACCTATCAAATATAGTCCCTTTTGCTGCATTTTGTCTCTTGATTAAACAGTTTTCTGAAAGAAAGTGGGACGGGTCACGATGATAGATGTCCTTTCTATCATTCTTCTTCGCTGGCCGTTGGAATATAAGGCTTAACAGGAAGATCGGTTTGAATTTTCCTACTCATCCCAAAATTATTATGTTTAGGCTACTTATATGTCAGGTAATGCCGTCTGTCTGCGTGCTTTCCTCCTTCTCATGAATACTTGGCCCTAATTATCCGTTTTTCACTATTATTGCATGAAACCGTGCCATTATATTGGAAGCCGCTGACTTCTAAAGGGGAAAAGTTATTCTTCCTTTCGTTGAAAGATACCACCTAATCGGATGGTATCTCATACTATACGATTAAATCACAAAATTAGCGGGTAACGGTGCCGCTATTTAGAGATCACAATAATTTACAAATAATGTGTAGTCGATGTTCTGTGTTCGCCTGACTATCTTTAAAATTCCATTTTACATACACAAACCTCAGGTGATCCGGCCAACCTTACACTCGGAAAGCACCAGAATTCGATTTCGCTGTTAGCAGAACTAAAGACTGATGATTATCCTCAATCCCATCCGGGATTGGGCCCGGACTGTCACCTGGAAGGCGAGTTTGTTGCCACTGCGCCACCAGCTCTGGCAGAGACTAATCAGAATTACCGAGATAATTTTGTTCAAATGTCGTCCTCAATGACAGCTAGCAGTGCGACGGTGAGTTCCAGCAAGAGCGAAACTAAAACCTGGTGCTTCCCGATTATAAGATTGGCAGGATGACCTGGGATTTATATATTAAGGTTGGAATTCGAAAGACAATTAATCAAGTATGGAAAGCATGAATCCCACCTAACACTCACCAATAATTAGGAGCCCTATGTATAAATATCAAAAGCGAAGCGGTCTAGTAGCGACATGAATCACTCCTGTGAAGAAGACGTGGCTTGGTGGGTGGGATTTGACTGTAGTTAATGGGGCATATACTATGTCTCCCTTCAAGGTTTGCGGGGATTACTAGATGCCATTGGGGATGACATTTAAACAAAATTAACTTGGTAATTCTGATTAGCCTAGGCCAAAATTGGTGGTGCAGTGGCAACAAACGCGCCTTAGGGTTGGAAAGTCCCGGCTCAAACCCTGGGTGCGATGGAAGATATGCGTCTTTGATGGGCTCTACTGACAGCGAAACCGAAGGCTGGTATTTTCTGAGTGTAAGGTTGTCTGTATAATTAGAGGCTCGTAAAAGGTGGGCAAAAGTAAAATTATGTTACAATTCACGATTACGATTCTACTCTATATTCTGCTGCTGCAAAGTCAGTTCCGTTTTGGTTTACAGTCGCTTTGTGAGTGGCTGTAGGTAGTTTACAGTTTATATATCCAGAGAATACTATGTCGAGTCGTATTGAAGTTTGGTTTATTTAAGCCATTATTACTTCTGTCACTTCTAATTCAGTCCATGAGATATTCCGTGCTATGTGAACGTATTGGTGGAATAGAAATCGGAACTGGAAGAAGGTTTAGCTGCATTGTGTTTTGAACCGAACAGTGGTGATCGTAAATAGGAGTCATCCGCAAGAACCGGTGCATAACAACAATACTGGTAATGGCTAAATTAGTGACCTTCAGTATGAGTCCCCGCGGTAACTGACTTGAACGAGTAAGGTGATCTGTGAACACTCCGAATTGAATTACTTGTTTCCATAATGAAGTATTCAGAGACCACTTGTTGAGAATCATCACCAATTATTGTTTGCTTATTTCTGTATGCCGTTTTGTTTAGGAACATTTTCTGTCATGTCGTTACTGGTTGCTGAACCCGTGGATAGACTTTCGGAGTCCTTTAAACCGTGTAATCAAACAAATAAGAAAGGATATTTATCGTTGGACGACTATCGTCTAGAAGTGGCTATCACCGTTACCGTTTTGGTGGGAATTATGCAGGTAAAAATTGCAAAACTTTCCTTGATAATATGTATATATATATATATGTATTCTTATTCATGCTGCTTGTTATGTATAAATGGAATACAACAAAACAATAGAGCAACGATAAGACGAGGACTCTGCAACGTTCTTTTTCAGAAATGGTTTTTCATGCTCAGCGACAACTCTGTGGATGCCTTTAAAATGAAGTGTAGCATTCCTTGGCTTTGCGTTTTTTCCTTGAGACCCTTTTGAGTCAACTATTCTATTTATTAAGTAACCGTTATTATAGCAGTAATATTCGAAATTTTGTTCTAGATTTAAAAAATCGTCAACCGATCACTCCTAAGTAGGCCATTTCACCAGTTCATCCAGAGACATTCGAAAATTACCATTCCTGTGGTAATTCGAACATAAAATGGTGGGATATTAGAGATAAAGTCAGTGAAAATGCTGACGATCGTTCCGCACCACTTGATTTTTGCAACCAAAACGTTTGGACCGGTATGGGCTGTTTACTAATACTCTTTAAACAAAGTAATTCTATTGAATAAACGAATATGATAACTTTCTGCGAGAACGCCATTGCCTGTCGCCCCTAACCGTCTTTCAACCTCCTAAACTATCCCACCATCCAGGGATTGAAATCCACGAGTTCGGAACAACCTACTGGGCTGGATCCTACCATCCTTTTGCCGTTTGCTGAATTGACCATCTTAATCCGTCTTTGAACCATTATCTGCCTGGGAAAATCGTATGCACCAAACGAATCTGTTTGTGATCATGATGATATTAATTCTCAACCAACTATACATATTTGGACTCCTTGCTTATGCGAACAGCTAAACTGTGAACCCTAATTTCTACTAATTGTGATACTGTGGGTACAGGACCTCCCCTCTGAAAATAAACCTGGCGTACAATTTTGTAACGAATCCCAAGTGCAATCTGATTAGGTTAACGGAAACCAGGTCATCGGTATAATCAGCAGTTTCTTTGAGTGCATGAGGCGAGGAAACCTTCAAGCCCAGAATTTGTAACCTTTGTTTGCACTTGCTAAAGATTGTTCGCAACAGAAATCTTACAGCCTTTACAACAAGATATTTTATTTCAATTTTCCGACTTCTCATTCAGAGCTGGAGTGACAATTTATGAAGTAAAGTGCAGTCATCCTTAAGTCGGCAGAATGGCTGGTATATAATAACCGCGAAGCTGATTCAGGTGCTGCAGAATCTTATGTTCATATCTATTATTAGATTGCCATCGGTGAAGTAGTGGCACTTGCTAAGTGCAGTGGGTTCACTGTAGACGCAATAAAATAGCCCGATAGAACAAGTGGTGCATTGGTTGAATACAGTTCAAAAACTGCACGTTTACGGTCGAAAATAATGAAGCCCAAAATTTTTCGGCGAATACCACAGCCAGAACGAATCGCTTAATGTGGAGGGGCTGTTCCAAAGCTCCCTCTCCATCAAACATGTCTCTTTTGTATAACACTTACTAGAAATGGCGTCACAGCCAACACAGATATCGTCCTGAAATTTCATCCGAACTTTGGGAATTAGTAACTATAGTGGTTATAACAGTGCCACAAATAAATCAGAGGAAATTCTGATCCTCTTCTTTTCATAGTTTTTGCACCTTAATCCACTTGTTCGTCCCTTACTACGATGAAAGTTTATTAATTAATCGTGGTTGTCATTCACCCACGGATTGTTCTATTTATCCTTTCTTCATCTCTTTCCTGTGCTTTTTTGCTTGTCGTTTTCCATGCCGATCAATCAAGGATTCAGCGACCATTATCTTCTTTCACTCTTAAAACCCTTCCAGCTGGCTTCGTGACGCTAAGTCTCGTGCGTCCTTTCTGCAATGTTTTGTCTCCTCCTTTCACAACCCCAAGTATTAACCATCACACACCTTTTTTCCGCCCGTCATATTTGTTCTTGAAGTCAGACTAGCCATTGGCCTTCTACCGTGACAACCGAACTACTTACCACGTGCTTGTTAAGGTTAATCGTTCTGCTCCTGTTTACTTTTCGCTCCCTAGCAATATGAATGCTGTCTTGCTCGGCTGGCTAGTTTTCCTCCATGTAAAAATGGGAGTTTGTCCTGATCATATGAATCCAACCAGTTTTGAGATGACTTGGATCGGCACTTTCGATTTCTTATCTTCCTTGTGTCTGGTAAATCGAAATATGTCGTAAATA
This sequence comes from Fasciolopsis buskii, assembly GCA_008360955.1. Classification (NCBI taxonomy): domain Eukaryota; kingdom Metazoa; phylum Platyhelminthes; class Trematoda; order Plagiorchiida; family Fasciolidae; genus Fasciolopsis; species Fasciolopsis buskii. The sequence continues at coordinate 53,443 of LUCM01009568.1, forward strand.
CACGTGGACCACCCACTTGTTTTCATTGGCTTTGGAATCAGGTGGGCGATTCCCGAGTTGATCATTAACCGGAGACCAGTCTAGTTACAGTCTACTCTACTGGAGTTGGTTCGTTGACCTAGAGAGGGTAAACTAGGGATGACTTACCGCGTTAAGGCTAATGGAGATATTAATTTCCGTTTTTTTAGCAGTCCTGACATGAGATGGATCAAACATACATTCCTTGTTCAAAATTGCAGCTGTTAACGAAGTTCGTACTAGATCATGAAGCCACAATTCACGCGTGACATACTACGTGTTTGCGATACATATTATTCTAACCGTAATTATTCATATGTGGGTCGTGGTTGCTAAAACAGCTGGAGACTGCTAAAAGACGGCCTATGTGCGGTTCCCTTAGTACACTGTGGACCAAAAACCGACTGGTCATTTCATGCTTTGTTCTTATGGGGCTAGGCATCCAGAGTGTTCAGTAGACTCCTCCGCCATCGACCCAGTTGGCCGTACAGCCGCATGCTTTTTAAACCAGAAGAAGCAATCAGCCCGATGTAAAACGCCAACTTCGGCTTCATAATTCGGGGAAAACCCCCTATCCACGAGAGTGTAGTAAGATGGACTTCCTTAGCAGAGTGTTTGAGACGCAGCAGCCTTTTGGAGCATTTCAACAGGTGTTCAAAATAAGCGGCTATCTCGAAACCTGGATCAAAATGGGGCTTTAGACGCCTGTATACTGTATAGTATTCTGCGCAATCCCAGCGATCAGGCCATTTACAGCTTTTCATCTGGTCGTGACTATTGTGGATATGGATCCTCCAGACATCGGTGCCTTTTGCTCTTGGCAGTATGCAAAATTTGTTATTTCTCCTCTGAATTCAACGTGTTTTGATTTGTGGTTAATGCGGGGAATCGAGATTTGATTCGCCTTTCTTGAATGCCTCTCTGCACTTCTGAAAGACAAAATTTTCTAACCTTCGTTCATCTTCTGACCACTAAAATTGTATCCATTGATCGATGCAATCAGCTTGGGTCTTTTTTAATTTTATAGTCATAGTCGAACGGTGTAGTCCGTCTGGGTGGCCTGGAACTTTTTCAAAAGAAGTTTAGGTCTTGCAGTTATTTGATTTGCTTTTCTGAAAAATGTATTTGTACCTGGTCCACATGAAATGTTTTATTGAAATCTAGTGATAATTTCCTAGACACCTTTCAGCATCCCGAGCAACAGGCAAGTCCTGCAAATGGTTACTCGCATCTATATAGTTGAAGGAAATATAAGCAGAGGAAATGACTTTATCATTCTATATAATTTCATATGAAAATTCTGTTCTCACTTCCGGCAGTTTCTCATGGGATTATTTCACCTCGGCTTATTGGTTGTCTACATTTCACCGGCTATATTGGGAGGATTTACCTGCGGTGCAGCTGTGCATGTGCTGTCAAGTCAGTTGAATGGCTTGTTCGGATTTCGATTGCGACGATTTGTCGGGCCCGGACGGCTATTATTCGTGAGTTTTAGATACATGCACTCAAGACACAAGCATTCAAATGTTATTTTTCAAAATGATCAGATTTAACTTACTGTTCCCTGGGAAGGAAGCTGACAAGAGAAATATGACGTGAAAATGTCAATAAACAGCTACACGCATCTGGATTTTCAAGGAGTCATATGGCACCAGTTAGGTGATAGTGTTTCATTAAAGGTTTGTCGATCCAACATAAAACAAATTTGTGGATTCACCGAAGTCTTGTTTAAACGCTTCTACTAAGTTACTTCATGTATACTCTTAGTCTTTGAGAATGTTGTTTCCATTGCTTCCCGGTCCTTCTTCGTAAAGGCAAAACTTGACCGTTACCAGAGGACTCCATCTAAAGACCAATGTCCCCTAGGTCAACCTCGAGTGACTGGAAAGTCACGTCGGCCTTGCTTAGGTTAGTTTCAGGGTACTGGACTCCGGAAGCAAATTACTAAAAGATAAACCGAATTCGACTACTGCAAGGCGATTGGGACATCCGCTATCTATTCCCACGTGGGCGGTCTTGGTACGCACTATGAAAGACATTGGTTGGAGCACAAGTACATCAGATCAGTTCACCACACGGTGAAAAGTTGCAAAGTACAACAGGAAATGGGATTAGTACATTCCAGTAGTTTAGTCACTTATGCAAATTTTTGCTTAATACCCTATTTGTGTTTATTCGCTGTCCTTCGTTAACTTTGTTTTAAGTAGACAATTTTTCAAGTTAGTAACCAATAAGGGTGTGCCTCAGCGTGAGTTTGCTAGGTCCAGAAATTGAAATTGATTAATCTTTCTATAGATCGTCACTTGAACACAGTCGATTAAGAGCAATAAATTGTGTTAGAATTTTAACCCAGGATTTACAAATCTGAGGCCCACTGTGGTGAATGTTTGACAGATGTAAATGGGTCGATCCGCCCAGGGGGTAATCGATTGTTGACAAGTCTGAATCAGAAATCTCATGCATCAATGTCCATGCTCTAATCTCATTGGAAAAAACCGGCGCATGGAAGCAACAAACCCATCAAATGCAAACATTAAGTCGTTCTATTCCCCAGACTTGGCTGCACACACTGAAACTGTACATGAATGCATTGGAAACAGACGTGTAGCATATTTAGTTCATGACAAATTACGGTCAAACCTGTATAGAGTAAAACTTATTTTTTGAGAAAATTACTGAAATTTGTTTTGTAAGATTTTTTCAAATCACTCTGCTCACTGCCTAATCATCATGAGCGATTCCAACCATACAGATCTCCTAGAATACTCCTCCTTAATGACCAGATACAGTTTTGTTTAAACGGAGGACAGAGCTTTTGTGTGAGTAGTGCTATTGTTTCCGTAGTAAACTCTCATCAAGACCTACACGTAGATCATGACTCTCAGTGAAGCGGGTCACTGACCAATTGTTTCAAGTACTTAACTTTTAGTTGCAAGATGTAATTACGACGCTCACTTCCTACTTTGAAGAGCAGCGTCAAAAGAAAAAGTATTATTTACTTCTTAGTTTCTACAATCCAGTATGAACATTCCCAAGTGTAAAATATCCAACTCTGTGGAAATTAATCAAGAGTACCTAATTTCTAAAGTTTGGAATAAGTATTCCTTGAAAAACCGACAAAATTCAGTAAACTTTTGGATTATTTTATTGTCATGCCAGAGCAGTCAACTCCCCAAAGACATGTTCATCTACACCCTTCGGTCTTGCAATAATTTGCTTCTGTTGCGTGACAGTTCAGTAGTGAGGATGAAGAACCATCGCTCGGACATCAAACAGAATTCACTTTAATCTTAGCGCCACTAAAATTTGCAGAGATTCTCCAAGGTTACCTAGAAACCGATCTTGATGTGGATGACGAAATGTAATTACTGGTGTTCACGATTTCGTGACTCTTAGGCCAATTCATGTTTCAGCAACCAGCTCAAACAAGTTAGAGAATGTTGATAAATGACAGCTGAATTGAGAATGAAGATAAAACTGGACACTGAGGCACTTTTTGGGTTTTATAATTTTTCCAAAAACATAGGCAAATTTAGTGCAGTCTGGTTTTGTTTCCCATACATTTGAACTACTTATCCCAGGAAATGTTTTCCTCTCCTTGTACCTTTACTCCGCACGGTGAAAAAGCTATTGGCGCTTCATGATTACGAAGTGGGCGAAATGCTACAAGATAAAAAAAGGTGCAAAATATGCCAATAAATTACCTTCAAGGCACAGTCGCATTTAGACGCGTTTGCAAAGGTACTCCTCGCGGTATTCTTTTCCTCATCCAGTATTCATGCATGGAATTCTACCGTTCAGTGTAGGTTCGGTGCCTTTTAAATGCACCCATCTGTACGTAGTATTTCATTCTCCTTTGATCCCTATGTTTTGAATAAATGGTATTTTTTATCACACTTTAACGTTCTTTGGTATGATAGCTATAAATGCACTGGACTAACTGTTTCCATTCTCAATTCGATTCTTTCAAGACAGCGCAAAATTTCTACCACACAGTCCAGAACACAAACCCGGTAACCATTTCGTTGTCTGTCTGCTGCATTGTGGTGTTGGCAATTTTCAAGTTCTATATCAATCCTCGGGTGTATGCAAAACTAAGATTCCCACTGCCAATAGAATTGATTATGGTAAGTGATACTATGAGAAACGCAAAGTTTGGTGCTGTTTACGCTTAACAAAATTTATTCCAAAATTCGTAATTTAGGGACAAAAAGAAAAAAATAGTTGTCCCAGTTCGCGGCTGTGACAGTAGCAGTGTCTAGAGTCACTGTTTCTGGTGTAAAATGGTTCAGTTTGGTCAGTTAATTAATAGTGTCATCTCCAGTGCTTCTTAAATATTTTATTTAGAGAAACTATCGAAAAGAAATCAGTGTAGCAGGGATACAAGGCCCGGGGGATAGTTAATATCACATTAAGACAGTTCGATTGCTCTGTCTTCACCGTCTTTAAAAATGGAACCAGCTTACCCGCCAAAATAACGGTAATGTTAACTCCTGGGCTGCCCCAGCCTGCCGCAGGCTGGTCAAAGTTTTATTCATTCCCGAGCGCCCCTAAACATGTTACTGGAATGACTTTGTCCAGTTACCGTGGTTGTTTCTATACTCGGATTGATTGAGCAGACCATCATCAGTCGTTCAAGTTCCCGCTTGGCAACTTTAAACTCAGGCTTCTGATTAGATCATTATACCCTTATTCTCCACTTCAGGCGTCTCGTTACTTGCTAGATCTTGATGCGATGTTTACTTTTACAGTGGAAGCGTCGTTTGCCTTTTGATAGTTCCGTCCGATATATACACCCTTCTTCCTTTGGCTAGTCAGTAAGACCGGTTCATTGATCTTTGACAATATTTATCGCCGGAATTGCCTTTAAGGATCCTGAGAAAGAAAATACTAAAATGAAATATTATTTATCATTAGTAACCCTCGAAAATCTTGTCGTAAGTGTGCGCATTTAATTTATATATGCCTTTGTTAGGGTGATTATTCACCCCCTAGATGAGAAACTTATTTTCACGGATTTTGGCATACTGATGGACTAAGCACATGAGACATTTGATCGACATTGATCAACAACTGATCGTAAAGAAATAGACATATATCCTAACAAGGATGAAACAGCTGTACAATGCTTCCATGGTTTCTTTATGGTGAGTTGGGCGATGATATCACATGGTGAATTATTTCATGAAAACATTCAATCTCCTACTACTGAAAAAAATATATCTATTTATATACACACAAAAATAAATGAGTCTCTTTCATGTAAATCCCATCCTTTTTTGAGTGGAATAGTTTCCGATGTAAGTCTTCGCTGAAACTCACAAGAGCATTCCTACGCACATCACATTATGGGGTCGCTAAGATTCTGACTGGTTGATAGTGTTTATAAGCGACGTCGATGTGCTATGGGACTTGAACGCAGATTCATCACGATATCTTAGTTGGGTTAACCATATTTGCTAATTCGGTACGAAAGACAGTAATACGATTGGGTGACATAACGATGCATCATTTATAACCACAAGCGTAAATTACCAGAGGGTTTGGAAATCTACTCAAATTTCCATCTTTTGTTGACCTTCTTTGCCTGCTGTCGCCAGCTTATTACGGTCACAGCCATCTCATACTTCGTCGGTCTCAGTAAAAAGTACGGTGTCGCGATTGCCGGAGATCTGCCCAGAGGGTAAGTTTTTCACCCATATTTCCTATAACCGATTGGAAATGAAATAAAAATAGGTGATAACAAATGCTTCCTCAGAATGAAGGATTTCCTGATTCCATAGTTTCATAGACGTTTGTGATCACAAACAGCTTTATTTGCATTGCCTTGTAACCTCCGAGCCTAAAGTTCAGACAGTGACCGGCACGACAAGCCCAGGGCTCAGGATATTTAAAAAACCATCATCATAAACTACAAAATGCATAGCTTTTTGAACGTATTGGATGAAATTTATTTTTTCAGTTAGTAATCCCTGGTGTGTGAACCAAATTTTTAAATTTATTCGGCATTATCTTAGCCATGGGAGACTTTATCTGTAACTGATCAACTTTCTGTCTGGAATCATAACTTAATCTAACCAACAAAATACAGTTTTTAACCTTTCAAATACATGGTCTTTGCGCTAGATCCCCATTCGAATTATAGGGGCGTGCCTTTGGTGTGCACATTGTAATGCTGAAATAATTACCAGTGTGCAATCTCACGGTTGACTGAACATGTAAATGTCGGATAAGCATACCTATTTAGTGTCAATATCCATGAAACAGTCGTACGAATCCGGGGGAGTTTCGCTTTCTCGTTCACGGACAGAAAATGTTGTCGTGCATGCTTTACAAGAGTTTGGGCCGAGACTTTAAAATTTCTCGTTTCCTAAAAGCCTTGCGTCACCGGTTAAGTCATGTTATGTCACTGGTTCATTGTGAATTTCTTAATTGTAACTTGAGACTCCTAAATGGTGGGTGTAGACTGTTTACTTAAGTATACATGTTTTCTGGATTATAAGTAGGAATTAGCCAGTAGCAACGAATTTGACACTATTTCTTGTAAAAGCGGCAGAAGAGATGGAATGAATAAGCGCAAAAGAAAGAAAGCTTCAGTACTTGAATGACCAAATGATTTTGAAGCTGTTGACGCATTTTTTTAGCTTCCACAGGTGTTGTGTTATAGGTGGTGTAAGGTGCTCTAATTTTGTCGGTATTTCCATTATCTAACTTATTCTCATTTCTTTGTTTAACCATAAATGAACTATCGTCTTGTCTTTCCATTGTTGACAAACATCCTCATTCTCTCTTTTCCCCTCCATCAACATGCTTCTCGTTCTTGTTACTATTTTGCTCTCAGAACTTCCTTTTTATAAACAGTTGCCATGACTACAGTATGAAACTAGTGGACGTGCGGCTAACCATTGATGAATGCATTTTACAGGCCGATCGTCTTACTTTTTCATTCAAATATGTGACGGCAAAGAGCTACCCGCGAACCTCATAAAACAAAATTTCCCGTGTGTCAGTAAGACCTTAATCAAACAAAAAATATTTCCCTTTACTTGTTTTTGTGTTCTGTGTATTGCATTCTCTTCTATCAGGATTCCTCCAGCACCTAGTCCGTATTAGAGTTATCGCAGCAATGTAAGATTCGAACCATAAAGCCGCTCCATGACATTCAAGGATCGATCAGCGGTACAAATTTTCTTAGACTTGACTGCTTCCCAATGCTAGCTGAATGACTGTTTGGATGAAATCTCGACCGCAAACACTAAACCATGCGACGCTCTTGACTAATCATTTTTTTGATTGTGGATCCTCTTAGTATACCACTCGGGTTTCAGGATGGATGATCTCAAATCAACATACATTCGTATGCATATTTGTTACAAGCAACAAGCCCGAAAACAGCCGTTAGCTTTAGCTCAGATTATTGGTTTAGGTGAGGTTATGATCGAAGGATTTATCAATTAGAAATCAAAAGTTTCATCACCAGTCAAAGTGACATTGCTAGTGAGTAAAGCTAGTTGTTCTAAAGAACCGGGATGTAGATTAGTCCTCAAAAATCTCAGGTCGGAGGTCAAGTTATTGGGAATTAAGCACAAAATGGTCCGGGCAATGTAAGAAGCTGAATGTCAACCTTATGACAACACTGAAAGTTGAGATTAACTACGCCAACCCGTTGGCGATGTCACCTTAACTGGTGATGAACCTTTTGCGATCTAAATGCCACATCCGACAAACAGGATCTCATAAAAAGCATAATAAACAACCAATGTAGCTTTACTAATAGGGGTATTTCAGTAAAAAATACACGCGACTCCATTTTCCAAGTATTTATCTTGGTATGTCATCTCCCAATTCACTACCGAAAACCATGCAATTTTAATCATATGGTACCTCAAGAATATTTGATATCTTTTTGAATATAGCTTCCTATAATGGTTTGCATGTAAGCCATTGAGCTGACGTTGGTGCAACAATCCATAATCAGGATTGCCTATATCATTTAGAAAACACATTTTCTTCATGAATTTCTTTCCTTACTGTAGATTGCCAATTCCAAAGATTCCGGATTTCTCGCTTGTCTCCCACGTATGGGTCGAGTCTTCTATTGCGGCTTTTGTTTCTCTGGCCACGACCATGTCCGTTATCAAGCTTTATGCGACTCGAAATGCTTACTCTGTTAATTATACAAAGGTAAACCTGCTGTAAATGACTCCATCAATTACAGGGGTTTTGACTAATGCATTCCTAACCGTTGAGTGAATTTTCATTACGTGTTTGTTTACTGCGGACTAGAAAATGTATTTCCACAATACTGTGTTAGCGATTGTTTACTTATCTCCGGTGCCAGATAATAACTCGCTGAAGAATCGTGACTTTAAGAAAATGCCCGGACGACCCTTCTTTCGTTGCAACTGGCAGGGAGAATATCTCCACGTATTAGACGATGCTGCCCTTCGACCATAATGTCGTAATCCCAGTTAAATTTGCAACTTTCTATGGTACTTGGATTCCTAGTTTCAGGACTCTGCAAGGATCAGTAAACGATGAAATAGTATATCGGACCGCGGTAGCGCAGCATTTAAATGAGAAATTACAGGCACCGACCAGCTGAGACCCCTCGGAAAAGGAGAACAAACTTAATTTCTCCAAGTCATCTAGTGAAATGACCACCAACAAGCTGGGACGAAGCAGTTGGTCACTTACAAGGTTCAATGGAAAGATAAGAAAAAAGGTTCTAGCAAGGAACAAAAAGTGGATGTGATAAATTCAGCTGTTCCGTTTTTTTCCAGTGGAATAAGCCACAATAACTTTATTCCTCAGCCATTTGGTTTGGATAATTGCAAAATCACACGGTTTGCATACGTTATTTTACCCTGGGCTCCTATTTTGCATCAAGAAAACTGATCGCGGTGTTTAGATCTTGCGCAATAGAATAGTGAAGGAATAAATCACTGTTATTAGATTCCACTGCCCAATTGTTAAATTAAAATGGTGAGATCCTAAAGGGGACGATAGAATAAACTTCAGCACGCGCGGGTTTACAGAAAACATTCATCTCTTTCCTCTATACTTGCCGACCTCTGAAATGAAACCTATCAAATTTACGGTGCATGGGATGAAATATGTAATAAAAACTGACTTGAAATGGGTATGTCAATCAATTTATCTGGCGTGGTCTTTATTCTCGAAAAGCGGCTAGTTTCAGAGGAGCGCATTCTTCGTACACAGATGGAGGGATCGTTTTGACTGCCTTGATCGCCTAGATGACAGCTGCTTATTTAGATGACTTCAGTTGGCTGCCGTTACCTTTGTATCAAAATGATCTGGTTCTCGTTAGCACCTCAAACGACCAGAGGCTCAAGGAGAAAAAGAGGACGAGGAATAATGAAAGGTCAACTGCAAAATGAAAGGTTGAAGAAGTAGAAATATCTGGAAAGCAAGCAGTCCACGGACCACAAAACTGAGCCATATCATTCACTGTCTCTTGATTAATGATGTCATATTGTTTTGAAAACCATTGATTGGCCACCTCTACCCATAGACCTTCCAAAACCTGAATCGGAGAACAGGATAGGGCGAAGCAGGCTTCCAGTGAGCGTGCAAAAGATATCCCAACAACCAAAATATATTTATCTTCGCAGCAGCTCATCGATTCGACAAATCAGCCCACAGTTTACCCGCTACTTGCCTCGAAGAACAGCATGCAGCAAATGAGGCAATCCGTGGGCACGCAGAAAAACATGTTCTAACCAACTCCATTTATTTGTATTCAGTGCCTCCTCTAATGACTACACCCCAGAGTCTCGTTCTTTACGCCTAACCTCCAACTCACTGATAACATTCTCTCAAGACATTTAATCAAAAATATGAAGGCAACGTTAGACAAGCACCAAAAGCTTTTGCCCGCCTGCTCTCAACGCACATGCTTCCAAGCCAGGTAGCAACACCGACCATACCGGTTTTGTACAAACTCGACATCTGATCGATAACCGGAAGTCAGGCAGACATTACAGAGGTCTAAAATCGGGAATTGCCAAACCAGCCTCCTTCATACGTGACAACAACTCATCCGATATATAACCCCATACTAAGGTGGAAATCCTCGATAGAACGCATCGACTTCAACCAACTTTGCCCCTGCAATATCGGCTTTGAAGTAAACCAGTTGTACAACAGCGATTTATCATGTGGGCATGTAAAGCACATCACAAACACCTATACTATTGTTCAAACTGTCCAAATTACTCTGCAAATTACTTGAGTATTCGCGCAAAAACAGTATAATCTGCATATTCTAAATCATGCAGTTTACTGCTTGATCAAATATTAATGCCAGAATTAATGCATGAGAACAGAGTTATATCCACAGCCATCTCAATTATAAAATTGAAAAGAAAGAAGAAGTGGGCAACCCTGACGGACATCACTTCTCGTGGTGAACTGGGAAAATAATTACCACAATAACGTACTCAAATTCGATTGTCTCGCATGAAGAAATCGGAAAAGTGAAATGAATTTCTTTGGTGCACACGTCAATGAGACAGCTCTAAAAAACCGCGAGATCAGCTGAGCTCGAAGCAGCTTTGAGTACAAGAACGGCTTAGATTGTGGGTCTAAAGAATATGTCGTAGGGTGAAGATAATGTCAACACAACCTTGTGCATTTGGAAACGGCTTGATTCTTACACAAATCTTCCGCGAGTACCAGCTAATCGGCAGGTGATAATGCCAGTGAACAGTTTGGATGTGATAATTAGAAAACTAATTTTTCTATAGTTTTCACAGGATAACCTTAAACCATTCTTGCATATCAGCACAATAACCGATTTCACTATATTGTGTCGATATTATGATGGCAATGTTGTTTAAACACCAAAGTCCTTCGCACATTTGTTCTCAACGGCCACTTTTCTGAAAGGCATTGCGGAACCACCCTCACCGCTGCGATGTAAACTCGATCTTCTTTCGGATGTTATGCGGACGCCACAGATTCATCGATTTAGCAAATGCCGTTCTAGCCTTAGGTATGAGTGGAAAACTTCATCTGATATCTGACCGCCTGGTTAGTTGCAACTACCCAGGTCTACCAACAGCACCCAGTTGTTCCCTTGCAAGACCCTAGGTTCGGCTGTGTCCTTCCAGTCTTGCAAAAACATTTTAAAACGATGTGGCACACAACGCATCCCAAACATATGCACGTTGTCCTTCAGAAGGTCGAGAAAAGTCCGCAAATTCCTTGGGTATTGAAGCCCGACCATATCCGCAAGAACAAAACTGATTGATGAGTTCTGGCACCAGTTGAACAACGACCGGGCTTACAATTAGAGTGACTGCAAATGAGATGATCAAAATGGAATCAGCTAAATGACTTGTATGCGGACAGGATGAAGGTGGTTGAAATTTGCGATAGACTTAGAGGTTCCGACTGAAAACCGAAGAAGACACAATGACCGCGTTAGATAGGCGTAGTCAGCCAATACGCTTAGACGTGAAGACATCTGAATAAATTGTTGGATTATAGAAAATAAATGAAACAGCCATACAGCCCGCCAGAGCGTGATTTGATCTGCCTTGCAAGATTAATCAGGTGGAGTTGAAGCAGATACAAAGAAGGCCCTTTGAAGTCCCCAATGCACGGGGCTGCGCTGTGCGAAAAACAACGGTTCTCAACATGGCCGTGACCATTTTGAAAACCGACATGATTTCTACACAAATATTTCGCGAGTACCAGCTAATCGGCAGGTGATAATGCCAGTGAACAGTTTGGATGTGATAATTAGAAAACTAATTTTTCTATATTTTTCACAGGATAACCTTAAACCATTCTTGCATATCAGCACAATAGCCGATTTGTCCCAATCCTTGGATATTTGCTCGTTTTCCAAGATCAATTTCAGCAGTTTTCTCAACGTCGATGCTAAAACTTTGCCACCTTTAAAGAAAGATGGCAACGCCCCCGAACCGATTCGCTGCCTTAGATCTTTTAGGAAACCTATTTCCCTGATGACGTCCCTATTGATGGAGTACTTATATCTTCCTGAACTTTTACACTCGCAGGCATAAGTGGTATCTCCATTGTCGCAGTGGGTTAGCTAAACCACCCCACCCCCCGAAGTGTTCCGCTCAATGCTGTAGACGACGATCCCGAGAATGAATCAGTGAGTCGCCGGATTCGTCGACCGTCCCATTTGCACTTGGCTTTCCTGGGCCAGCATTCCTAATTAGTCGATAGATGCGACGGCTATTACCGATATCCACAGCCTGCTCCATTTCCCTACATTTGTCTCTTCACCAATGCTCGTGGTCATTTCTCAGGCTTATGTTCAACAGACACCTTATGAATTCCTGTCTCACTGTATGTTGCATCCAGAGGGACACATCTTGGAGTATCAAACTGAATAATGAAACTGAAGGACAACTTTCGTTTCTTAGGTTTGCGTGGGATGAAGTCGTGCTTGTCAGTCACAGTTAGATGCATGGCTTCTTTGACTGGCTCCCAATGTTCGCTCGGATCCTGGACATTTCGTTTTGATGATAACCGCTTTTAAGTTTCTGACTGGAATTGAGGACGATTGTTGTCTAGAACTGGTTGTACACGACGAGTGGTTTTTGTGTTGGTGAGACCACAGGATGAGTAAAAGGAAGTGAGTTCGGAAGAAGGCATGATTTGAGTCCACTGATGTGGGCCAGGATGATCGAGAGTCCTCGACTGATGCACACGACCGGTGACCGATACCAATGTGACCAATCTGAGTTGGACGCTGTGAAGGCGAATGATGGCTCCAGGTGATTTGATCTCATTCTATGACAGAAGTTCCTGTTAATCAGAAATAATCATTGGTTGGAACAAAATTGGATGAGGAGATCATTGTTGTTGGTATGATCGTTTGGGGCAGAAAATGCATCTTCGAAATGAAGTTCTTTCTCCGGTGGATAGCCAAGTTGGGCGGTAAGGCCATGGGGTACGATCACAACATCCGTTGCGCATACACATTGGGGTAATCGGGATAAGTGTCAGAAGAGCTAATTGTTGGCCTCAGGAGAGCTTCAACCATCATGTGCATGGACAGGCAAGATTTGCAGAGAACGATGCTCCAGCCCACTGCAATCGACGCGAATTAAACTGCCCAATCGAACTGCACACAAACGATTGATCATGAGCGTTCGGGGCCGAATCACCTGAAATGCGAATGGTGAAGCAGTAGAGTTAGCCTGAATTTGGATTGTGGTGATTGATTATTTAAGTGGGATCTTTTGTGAAGTTTTGTGAGCTGCAGCGTGCCTTCATTTAGAAATTTTCTTATGTTCTGACTCTATTTGGTGTAGCATGGAAACACTGAATACAGTCTAGTTTGTTGCATACTGTGGCTTTGCTAGTGATTGCCTGTGTTTTCCTGGCTTTCCGCTTGTGCTTCCTGCAGATGACGCATGGAGGTCAAAACTTCATGGCTGTTTTCATTTTCCACATATCAAATAAGCATTTGTTGCTATGGTTCCCTATAAAAGTGAGCTGGAGTATAATTGGACATGGGATTTGTCGCTGCTGGCTACAGCGCGAAATAGGCTTTTGTTTGGTCTCCTATTCGTAACCTTTGACTCATAGTTCTGTGGGACTAGTTTCTCATCCCGATCTTTGAATGAGTTGTTCAGCTTACGTTTTTAGTTTGATGTTTGCGGACCGTAGATTCTAGAATTATTGTGTGATTTTTGCATTCCTGTGTCCAAACTAATCCTTACTTGTTAAAGTCATGGCAGAAAATACTCAGCCGCTTGTTTATTTGATTCTCTTGTTCTCAAATGATTGTATTAGTGCCGATAAATTACAAACAGATACAAGTGGCAGGTATTAACAAAAGTGAAGGGTTACAGGTTTGTAGATTTATCCCGATATTCCGGGACTGGACGGATTGTCACACAGTCACCGCATAATCAAATATCTGATTGAAAATGGTCTTTTGTTTGTGGCTGATCTGGTTCAGACCTAGTAAGAAAAGTGTATATGTTTATATTGTTCCCAATCGGTCCTGCCATAGTAAAAACAGAAATAACAATATCCATCGCCTTTATCATACACATCGTATGTCCAGTAACTCATTTGGAGTCGTATTCTAATTAAATCTCCGAAAACGATTTTTTCCGTCAACCTCACGGTGTCTAAATGTGTTTCTCTCGGTTTGTTTGTAAATTTTCGCGTCCGATTTTGGTTTTCGAAGGGGTATACGAAAACATGATAATCACTAGGTGAAAGTATGTCACATTATATAGTCAATCAAATTTTGTTCTTATCTCACATTTTGGAACCCCATTTCAACAGTTAATTGTTCATCATTGTGTAGTTATTCGTAGCCGTCAGTATTTAAATATTCCATTTACTTCGGCGCAATTTAGCATATCTACAAGTCGTTGAAGTTGCCTATGAAACAACGTGCATGAAGCTGACTGTAAGCTCGAAAGTAGGTACTCGTATGAATCGTCCACACAACAGAGTTGTAACCAATGGTGTCTGTCGGCGGTATGAAACGGTAACACATGCGGTATCAGCGTACCCTTAGGTTGTGCGGAAACGAAGGGCAACTCGTGTGCCGAAGCTTGGTGAATATGGCGAAAGCGTACAGCATTTAAGCACCGTAACTCAGGACGGCGGTGTATAGCCTGTTCGTTACATAACAACCAGGGAACTGAGGACGAAGTAAGTAATTTCCCCCCTGTAGACATCTAATACAGAACAAGTTGATCGCCCTTAAACTGATATGTACTGACACGTGCGTTTGTGAAACCCAGTGACTCGTTGGCACAACAACACCCTTTCCACGGCAAGTGATTTTTTAATTTCTCATTTGAACACAATCTTTGGTAGCAAATCTCTGAGTGTGCATTTCTGTTGCCACGATCGTCTTTATTCAGTTAGTAAACATCTTATTTTTTGTTCATTTTAATCACTGCTTGTTTGTTCTGGGATCTCTTGTTGATTAAGATGCTTCTCTGAGACAAAGTGCTCTTGGATCGTCTACAGTTTAATCACCTTAGTTACCTGGGGGATCATCGTTTGTTCGAACATCGATAAAGATCGGTATTGATACGGCACGCTCCGTTGTAATGGTCCTGGTTTGTTTTGTTTCTGTCGGGTTGTGCAATAGTTCCTCTCGTTTGACTCAACGGCTAACTTAACATTCTCAAGACGCATCTGATAAGCAACAGAACAGAACATAAGCATGCGTCAACAAGTGTTATTCTGACGGAAGCTGGGAGTCAGTGATCTTTCAAGCAATCTGTTTATTAAAATGAGCGATCGGAATTTCTGCGGACATTCCTACACGCGATAATCTGGTTGTGTTCACTTTTCCTGATCCAATGAAGTCTTCACGATGGTGGGGTAAAATATAGACTTGGACTAATTAGTTTTCTTGTCCAATTTGAGCAGATGTTTTACTTGCTCACAACACCTTCAGAATAGTGAATATGAGCTAGGAAATAGTTGTGAACTCAGTTTGCTACGTAACAGCCTATCCATTCCCTTCAGATTGACGAATAATGCGGACCTGTTCAGGCAGTTGTCATGTTGCTGAACACGAACTTGGTGCATTGCAATATGATTGCATTTAAATGGTATTACTCAAACAAAAGTGATTGCTTGTCACAAGTCGATGATTGTTTCTTAAGCACCAACTTTCAGCGGCTTGTTATGCCTATGATCTTTTCATTCATCTAATCGTATTTTGTATGAAGCAAAGTAGGTGTTCAGTGTATTCTTATTGGAAGCCGAGCAAGACATTACTGGTTGGAAAACGGCCAGTATAACCGAGTTGTTCATCAAAAGTCCTGCAGAACATGTATCGTTTGGTTAGCAATTCGACTCAACCTAAGGATTTCACATTATGCATCCTAGTTAGTGCAAAAGATTGCAATCGATTTTGGTATGGGTTTTCATGGTGCCTACTGGAGAAGTACCCTAATGAATTATTTCGAATCACTGATTTTAGACAAAGGGCTTGGTCTGTCGAATAAGTTCACATTTAAAGAGCAATGTGAAGCGTTTGCTGGACACATTTTTGGTGACCGGGAACTTTCTAAGCACTGTTAAATCACGATATGTTTGCTTCACACCTACATGTTTTGTTTTGCTATAGTGATTGGCATAACCCTACTTTGTGTAAACAGCATAAGTCAGAGGCGGCTATTGTTCATTAGTGTTAGTTATACAAGTGCCGAACAGATAATTTTTGACGAAATAATTATACACGATGCAATATCAACGCTCAACCCACCACTAGGAATCTGCTTACCTCTACACTACTGTTTTATTCGACGGTGTATATCGGCCGAGCCCAAGATCAAACGCGATCCCGAAACGACTGATTCTGAATTGAACAGTTCGTTCATCAGACTAATCAAGCAGGCTCTGAGCGGTTCTCTAAACTTTACTACGTGATGTGTTGCTCTTTCACTACTAACCTGCACGGCCGCAGGCCGCGGGGGAAAATAATTGACTCCTCAATAGAGGAAGTTAAGTAAATCACTAAACTGGTGTAACCACTAAGAAGTTTTGATCACAGTCACTCGTACCAGATTGGCATCCTAGTTCGATCACATTAGATGTGCGCTGCTAACGGTTTCTAACAAGGATAAAATGGCTACGTGGTTTCTTAACTTTGAGTTTCTAATTAATGTTACGCGATGACTAACATATTGAAAAACTTAACTTTCCGGTACTTAAAATACGCAGGTCGTTATTTGTGGTAGAATAGGAATTGGAATGTCTCCAATAAAGTCATTAAAACTACCCTTCTGTCAGCAAAATGTGTAACTAAATTACTTCAGTACATTCGAGTGTGATCGGTAGCATCCAAACAAGAAACGAAGAAAAGTGAGGATCTATAATTTCCACTCCATTCAGTCTCTCGACTTGCTTGTGTCCAGTTCCAATCAAGAAAACAATTTAGCGATTTTTCTTACTGGCGACTTTTAAAATTTAGCTAGCGACCATTCCCTGTGATTAGTTTTCCATCATTGCAATGTTTTACACTCGATCAGTGTGTTATATTCACGCGGACAAATTGTGTCTGATAAAGTAGGTTGTATAACAAACAATACTCAATCATGCAGTGATAATGGGAATTCAGTGTCATTCAACCCACTACTACACTTGATCCGTTTAGACTCCTCTGGTGTTTTTACCATTCTGAGGCTCGGTACAATGTATAGCTGTTCTCTGCGTTAGTGTTGCGCACCTTTGAGACTCGATGGGCCATACCAGGTTCATGACACACAGATCCCAGAATTGCTATAAGAAATAAAATGTATAGCTTGCAAATGAACCGGTACCGCTGAAATGTTGAATCATTTTTAACAGCATAAAACCCTTAGCGCTAATAATCCATGTTTAGCATTTGCATTCGCTTGCTAACTTTTTACTGGATAACGATCCATCTACAACGAGATATTTATTGGTTGGTTTTGAGGTGCAATACCAAAACCACTACATGTTCCTATTCACGGCAGTTTGTATTCATGTGATCAAAATTAAAATTTATCTCGCTTGGTAAAGTTGGCTTCCCCTAGTAACACACTGATTAATTTTGGTTTCCGTGTGGTCCTGTTGGCTCATAATCTAAACGCCAAGCCCTTAGATTCCAAGCGTTTCATCACCAGTCTAGGTGATATTGTCGGTGCGCATGCATGGTTGTCGGTGTTCTGTGTGTGTATTTCGGCTTGCCATTAGCTTTGGACCAAAACATCACGCAAATCAACAACCCGAGATAGGGCCAACCCAAGTTTTCCAGATCAGCGAGATTCGTATATTATTCTTTACCTTCATACTTTTTACACCGTTTCATAGGAAATGTCTGCCTTGGGCTTAGCTAATATATTCGGAGGATTTTTCCAATGTCACGCATGTTCCGGAGGACTTGCACGAACTAGCGTGGCTGTCGGAGCCGGCATGCAATCACAGGTCAGTTTTAATTTTTTTTATAAAGCCAAGCTGTAGCATTGTTTCCTCCGCCCGTGCAGTCCAGGCAGATTGCAATTTTCAGTGCGGTAATGATTTTCTCAGATCGGTGCATTAGGTTATATTATGTTAACAACTGTTGGGTAGTTATTTCGGACGTAGCTTCTACGTCTTCCATTCTTACTCATTACCAAAGTATGCACAGAAGTATTTGCTTTCCTGTTGCCACAGGGATGCGAGGTTCCCGGGAATTGCAAACGTCTTTGACTTTCCCGCGAAAAAGGAATCTGCAAGGCCGAAGAACTGCAAATTAACAGCATTCATGGACGCCCTCTTCTGTGTCCCCAGTGCGGCGTTTACGACCTTGAAACCGAATCAGAATGCATTCATGAATATGCCGGAGAAAGCACGAGATACGACGCGATTTTGTACTAGTATTTGTATACGTATTTGAATTTTTAGTTATGTTTGGAAGCTCCGATTCACGCCCAGCTCTTAACACGTGTGAACTTTTGTAAGCCAAATATGACTGACCCTGAGTATAAGTTTTCCGATTAAAAAGGATAGACCAGCAGGTACTTTCGTCAACCGTAGCTTTAATAACGAATGGATGAAGTACTGTTCTGATACACATTTGGAAGAAAGCTTCTGGCATGCTCTTCTCCATTGTTGCCCGTGGGTCAAATGGAGCATTGCACGAGTACTCAGAAAACAACGCTTATTTCATCAGCAATTTGCGCAATTTAGAATGCAAGACAATTAGTGAGCCAACGATGCATGACGCACAACCTGCGGTGAAAAGTCAATAAATTACGGGAAAAGGCCATAAACCCAAGAAAACACTGCCGTAACATCAGACGCCAAAGCGTTTTTGATCGTGGACCCAGTAAGCACGACTCTCTTATGTTTGAACTGGAATTCGGCGACCATCATTATGTTTGAGGTGTTCGTTGGCTGTTAAACGTTCTGCATTCGTTTAACATCAGTAGCCAAGTGAATAATATAAAACAGTTACCTCGATCAAAACGTCAGCACCAACCGAGTCGGTGAAACAACAACCAGACATGTCGAGGATGATGAACTTTGAACCGAACGACAGTGTACCACTGAGCCCAGAATCCGTTCGTTCAACATGCTGGAAAGAAACAGAAAAGAACATCGAGGGAAAATCATGTAATTGGCAGAAAATCCAAAATTATGCATACTGGAATTCACGCACCAATGAAGAAAAGCACTTCAGCTTATTTCTTACACACTTGAACACACTGTCTTTGGTTGACAGCGCAAAACACCACCATATTTAGGGGCATAAATTTGCTCTCTACTATGAAAAGACTAATTTAAATGCGTAAGAAATATTCCTTATCATTGTCGGACTGATTTAGGTATGATTATTACACCTGTCAAATGATANATAAAGCCAAGCTGTAGCATTGTTTCCTCCGCCCGTGCAGTCCAGGCAGATTGCAATTTTCAGTGCGGTAATGATTTTCTCAGATCGGTACATTAGGTTATATTATGTTAACAACTGTTGGGTAGTTATTTCGGACGTAGCTTCTACGTCTTCCATTCTTACTCATTACCAAAGTATGCACAGAAGTATTTGCTTTCCTGTTGCCACAGGGATGCGAGGTTCCCGGGAATTGCAAACGTCTTTGACTTTCCCGCGAAAAAGGAATCTGCAAGGCCGAAGAACTGCAAATTAACAGCATTCATGGACGCCCTCTTCTGTGTCCCCAGTGCGGCGTTTACGACCTTGAAACCGAATCAGAATGCATTCATGAATATGCCGGAGAAAGCACGAGATACGACGCGATTTTGTACTAGTATTTGTATACGTATTTGAATTTTTAGTTATGTTTGGAAGCTCCGATTCACGCCCAGCTCTTAACACGTGTGAACTTTTGTAAGCCAAATATGACTGACCCTGAGTATAAGTTTTCCGATTAAAAAGGATAGACCAGCAGGTACTTTCGTCAACCGTAGCTTTAATAACGAATGGATGAAGTACTGTTCTGATACACATTTGGAAGAAAGCTTCTGGCATGCTCTTCTCCATTGTTGCCCGTGGGTCAAATGGAGCATTGCACGAGTACTCAGAAAACAACGCTTATTTCATCAGCAATTTGCGCAATTTAGAATGCAAGACAATTAGTGAGCCAACGATGCATGACGCACAACCTGCGGTGAAAAGTCAATAAATTACGGGAAAAGGCCATAAACCCAAGAAAACACTGCCGTAACATCAGACGCCAAAGCGTTTTTGATCGTGGACCCAGTAAGCACGACTCTCTTATGTTTGAACTGGAATTCGGCGACCATCATTATGTTTGAGGTGTTCGTTGGCTGTTAAACGTTCTGCATTCGTTTAACATCAGTAGCCAAGTGAATAATATAAAACAGTTACCTCGATCAAAACGTCAGCACCAACCGAGTCGGTGAAACAACAACCAGACATGTCGAGGATGATGAACTTTGAACCGAACGACAGTGTACCACTGAGCCCAGAATCCGTTCGTTCAACATGCTGGAAAGAAACAGAAAAGAACATCGAGGGAAAATCATGTAATTGGCAGAAAATCCAAAATTATGCATACTGGAATTCACGCACCAATGAAGAAAAGCACTTCAGCTTATTTCTTACACACTTGAACACACTGTCTTTGGTTGACAGCGCAAAACACCACCATATTTAGGGGCATAAATTTGCTCTCTACTATGAAAAGACTAATTTAAATGCGTAAGAAATATTCCTTATCATTGTCGGACTGATTTAGGTATGATTATTACACCTGTCAAATGATACGATTTGATCAGTGAAGCGTGTTATGTTTTAGGAATAAAGTAATTTTTCATTTTTGACGATATGGAGTTATCGCACACTTCCGGGGTGATGAGTGGTTCAAAAATAGCTCATTTTAGTTCAGTTTTCCAACATCGACTGCAAAATAATAATCCAAAGAAACACAAAGAGGAAAGATACCATCTGCAAACAAGCCACAGGTTTCGACATTGAGCCGTATAACCCAGTGTCTCCAAACATCAACTGGGACCCCATAGTCTAATTAAATCTACGAGCCCGGTCATTGGCTAAGGCTGTCACACCTTTTACCAGGTCAACAATTAGACAAATCAGCCCACAGTTTACCCGCTACTTGCCTCGAAGAACAGCATGCAGCAAATGAGGCAATCCGTGGGCACGCAGAAAAACATGTTCTAACCAACTCCATTTATTTGTATTCAGTGCCTCCTCTAATGACTACACCCCAGAGTCTCGTTCTTTACGCCTAACCTCCAACTCACTGATAACATTCTCTCAAGACATTTAATCAAAAATATGAAGGCAACGTTAGACAAGCACCAAAAGCTTTTGCCCGCCTGCTCTCAACGCACATGCTTCCAAGCCAGGTAGCAACACCGACCATACCGGTTTTGTACAAACTCGACATCTGATCGATAACCGGAAGTCAGGCAGACATTACAGAGGTCTAAAATCGGGAATTGCCAAACCAGCCTCCTTCATACGTGACAACAACTCATCCGATATATAACCCCATACTAAGGTGGAAATCCTCGATAGAACGCATCGACTTCAACCAACTTTGCCCCTGCAATATCGGCTTTGAAGTAAACCAGTTGTACAACAGCGATTTATCATGTGGGCATGTAAAGCACATCACAAACACCTATACTATTGTTCAAACTGTCCAAATTACTCTGCAAATTACTTGAGTATTCGCGCAAAAACAGTATAATCTGCATATTCTAAATCATGCAGTTTACTGCTTGATCAAATATTAATGCCAGAATTAATGCATGAGAACAGAGTTATATCCACAGCCATCTCAATTATAAAATTGAAAAGAAAGAAGAAGTGGGCAACCCTGACGGACATCACTTCTCGTGGTGAACTGGGAAAATAATTACCACAATAACGTACTCAAATTCGATTGTCTCGCATGAAGAAATCGGAAAAGTGAAATGAATTTCTTTGGTGCACACGTCAATGAGACAGCTCTAAAAAACCGCGAGATCAGCTGAGCTCGAAGCAGCTTTGAGTACAAGAACGGCTTAGATTGTGGGTCTAAAGAATATGTCGTAGGGTGAAGATAATGTCAACACAACCTTGTGCATTTGGAAACGGCTTGATTCTTACACAAATCTTCCGCGAGTACCAGCTAATCGGCAGGTGATAATGCCAGTGAACAGTTTGGATGTGATAATTAGAAAACTAATTTTTCTATA
>LUCM01009568.1:76991-97530 GCA_008360955.1 Fasciolopsis buskii
TTTTCACAGGATAACCTTAAACCATTCTTGCATATCAGCACAATAGCCGATTTGTCCCAATCCTTGGATATTTGCTCGTTTTCCAAGATCAATTTCAGCAGTTTTCTCAACGTCGATGCTAAAACTTTGCCACCTTTAAAGAAAGATGGCAACGCCCCCGAACCGATTCGCTGCCTTAGATCTTTTAGGAAACCTATTTCCCTGATGACGTCCCTATTGATGGAGTACTTATATCTTCCTGAACTTTTACACTCGCAGGCATAAGTGGTATCTCCATTGTCGCAGTGGGTTAGCTAAACCACCCCACCCCCCGAAGTGTTCCGCTCAATGCTGTAGACGACGATCCCGAGAATGAATCAGTGAGTCGCCGGATTCGTCGACCGTCCCATTTGCACTTGGCTTTCCTGGGCCAGCATTCCTAATTAGTCGATAGATGCGACGGCTATTACCGATATCCACAGCCTGCTCCATTTCCCTACATTTGTCTCTTCACCAATGCTCGTGGTCATTTCTCAGGCTTATGTTCAACAGACACCTTATGAATTCCTGTCTCACTGTATGTTGCATCCAGAGGGACACATCTTGGAGTATCAAACTGAATAATGAAACTGAAGGACAACTTTCGTTTCTTAGGTTTGCGTGGGATGAAGTCGTGCTTGTCAGTCACAGTTGGATGCATGGCTTCTTTGACTGGCTCCCAATGTTCGCTCGGATCCTGGACATTTCGTTTTGATGATAACCGCTTTTAAGTTTCTGACTGGAATTGAGGACGATTGTTGTCTAGAACTGGTTGTACACGACGAGTGGTTTTTGTGTTGGTGAGACCACAGGATGAGTAAAAGGAAGTGAGTTCGGAAGAAGGCATGATTTGAGTCCACTGATGTGGGCCAGGATGATCGAGAGTCCTCGACTGATGCACACGACCGGTGACCGATACCAATGTGACCAATCTGAGTTGGACGCTGTGAAGGCGAATGATGGCTCCAGGTGATCTGATCTCATTCTATGACAGAAGTTCCTGTTAATCAGAAATAATCATTGGTTGGAACAAAATTGGATGAGGAGATCATTGTTGTTGGTATGATCGTTTGGGGCAGAAAATGCATCTTCGAAATGAAGTTCTTTCTCCGGTGGATAGCCAAGTTGGGCGGTAAGGCCATGGGGTACGATCACAACATCCGTTGCGCATACACATTGGGGTAATCGGGATAAGTGTCAGAAGAGCTAATTGTTGGCCTCAGGAGAGCTTCAACCATCATGTGCATGGACAGGCAAGATTTGCAGAGAACGATGCTCCAGCCCACTGCAATCGACGCGAATTAAACTGCCCAATCGAACTGCACACAAACGATTGATCATGAGCGTTCGGGGCCGAATCACCTGAAATACGAATGATGAAGCGATTTCTTGTCCAGAGCAAACATAAATGGCTCAATTACTTGATTGGTTTCGCCCTTGCTTCCGATGAGTCTGTCCGCGTTTCTTTCAGGTGTTCATCTGAAGGAACATGAAAATAATGCGAAATCTTTTTCTCTTCGTAATCATGATACTGACGATCTTATACATGTTAGAAAATGCAGTACCCTCCTAGAAGTCCGTTTCCATCCGCGGTAGCTGTGTGGACCTACTCAGTGCTAGGCTGTCCATCTACGTAGGCAGCAATTCTTCACCTTTTCTTTGTTATTGAAAGTGTAGAAGAATGATGCCGGAAAGAACGGCATGTAATTTACTCGTTAGCGGAAAATGCTGCTGATTTTTTAGCATCATGGGTGTTCGCTGAACTTTGTTTGAACGTTTGTGACAGGCAAAACAAAATTAGCCTTTGTGCCTGACACCGTCTGAAGAGCAAAATTAACATGGTCTGCGCTAGCTTCGCATGCAGATTACGTTTCTACCGTAGTCCACGGCTTCCCATCAAACTGCTAGCAAATGCAATGCACGCGTGATGATGATGCCACGTCCGTGACCTGGAGACCAAACGAAAATATTGTAAACCTATGGAAATGAACGGCTATTAGAGTTGTTTTGTCCGACGTGACCTGACAACATTGACGACTGTGCAATAAGTCTGTTTCGATGACCAAGCTTCGCAGATGTTTTCAAGGCCATGCACTTTGGTTTCCACTGAGGATAAGAAATAGAGCAGCCAACAAACAATTAGCGTAGACAACATTTCGAAAAATGCTTGATCGTACCCCAAACGGTCAATAAGTAATGGTAATATGTCCATCTCGTTCATAGTAAAACATCTGATGAGACTTAATGGAGGATAGATTCTAAAGTGCATTGTAAAACATGAGTAGATTGAATAGTTTCACTTACATTGTCTCTGTTCCGATTAAGACGATGATCATATTCGCAACCAACCTGTTGTTTGTTCGTGCACTGCCATCGGGTCAATCTTGTGTTTTCAGTACTATTTCATTGTATGCCCCCTGATGTGCACATTAACTAATTACCCGCAGGTAAATATTTATTTTCACCCACCGTGTGGTTAACTAGACCAAATGTTCAATATGTGATCATTCTCAAAAGGCATTTATTTCTCTCATCCTCCTGAATGGTCCAAACCAAAGTAGGTACCTAAAACTGACGAGCAAGCCCCACCAATCCCAAGATTCGATAGCGTTTGCGGGTTTAGTCTCGGTCTAATGTTAATTGCACTCCTATTCACTCAACCTAATCAGCCTCAGAATTTACACGCAGTTATTATTACTTAGCTTGGCAAGGTTTGTGAAGCTGTGATTGACCAAAAGTCCTTTCGTTCGTTTTTGATATGAGTAAGAACAATATCTTAAATAACAGATATTTTGGTTCTCATGGAGGTCAACGTTCGTTGGTTTGTTATTTGTTTATGTCTTATGTAAAGAATTCCATAAACTGCGGCTAAATGACACCTAAGGCTTTTGTCCAGACCAAGATTTACTTCTGTAACAGTTTCCCAAGTGCGCGCCCTTCGACTGGCTGCGCTACATTTCTCTCACCGTTGTTTCGTCGCATTCTCTCTTTTAAACTCCTGTTCAAGGACAATGTCAAACTTTTCACAGAGACGACCAACGCAGTCTTTGACACCTGCTGCCCCTCAGAAACACTATTTGTCTCGAATGGCTTTATATCCACCCGGAAACGGAAATCTTTAAGAAGATGCAAAGAGCGCTTCTATAAATCCCATAATAACTCAAGCGTGTGGTATATTTCCAACCTAACGAAAGCTCAAATCAAACGCATCGATACTGCGTTCGCCAGCCAACTCCTGAATGGTAACAGCATCCGATCCCTGTGGCTGGACATTCGACTGCTGTGTGGGGAGCTAAAGAATGATGCGAAAACTTCTGCGGATAATGATAGCATCAATCATGCTTTCATCCAACCTTCCACTTACACCCAGGGTAATGATATGATAGTTAAAAGTTTTCCTAAGGATGAGGTGCTCGACCTTCTCCGCATCACTAAAATTACCACAGGGTTTGGTCCTGCCAATATGTCTTCAGCTCTGTGGCTATGACCGACGCATTTACTTCCTCAATTAACTCATCATTAATCTCGTCTTCCATCCCTGACTGCTAGAGTCCCGTCACCATTATTCCCATTCCAAAATATAGCAGTTCTACTGCTTTTGCGAAGCGCTTCCGCCCCGTTGCCTTTACATCTGGTCTTAAACTGACGGAGCGTGTCATACGTAAGCGCCTGTGTTCTTCTGTGTCCTCCTGAGGACCCATTTCAGTTTGGTTGTAAATCTAGCAGGTCCACTTTGGACGCTGTTGCCGCCTTCATTCACCACATTTGTAAGTCCTTAAACGCATCAATGAAACCTGTGCGTTGCACCTTTTTAGACTGTTCGTCGGCATTTGATTCGGTCCCACGGTCTTTTCTACTTCATAAGCTGGAAAAATTTGGTTGTCCCAGGTCTTTATTGGCGTAGTTGTCTGATTACTTTACTAAACGAACCCAGTGCGCATGGATGGACGGTAAAGTTTCAAAACCGTTTATTAACAACTCAGGCGTGCTACAGGGTGCTGTTCTTTCACCCTTTCTCTTCTCTGCTTGCATCAGCGACTTATCAACTAGCTCACCCAGTCATCTGCTTAAGTATGCTGATGGTGTTGCCCTCTCTCAAGCCGTTTCGAGCAATGATGATTTTCAAAGTTTTCCCAACAACCTATCTTCTGTTTACGATTTCTCTGCAGAAGCTGGTTTCAATCTCAACACATCTAAATGTTTCGAATGTTTGTTCTTTCTCTCTGCCTCGGTCAGCCTACCCATCAACTCAAAAGCACTTACCAGGGTTGATTCTGCGGAACATCTAGGAGTCACTATTGATAAAATTCTGAAATGGATTTCTCACAATTCGACCTGTATATAGAATCTCCGACGGTTGTCATTTCAAATCAGGAAGCTTCAGCACTACAAGGTGAAGTGAAGCACCATCTCCCGATCTGTATACCCATGTGTTTTTTCAATCCTTTTTTACGCTTCTACTATTTTTGTAAGTTTACTTAAGGAATACTTCAAAATCCTTCGTCCGAGGCTATCAATTATTAGCCGTGTTTTCACGCCACCAAGTGAGTTTTCCTTCAATCTGTGTGATCAGCATTCATCAGTATGCAAAAAATTCGCGCACAAAGTTCCTTCTAATCTCATGAATTCTCTGCATAATGATCTCCCAAAGTGCCGCTCTTATATTTTACTACGATCCCCTTTTCGTCCCGTACCCTCTAGAATCAATATCCATGGGAACTCCACTGTCCCATATTTAGCACGCACTTTGACAAAACGTGACCGTTTTATCCGAATTCCTGAGTAGCCTATCATGTTGTGTTCCGATCATTCTTCGATGAGATTTTTTCTCACATTTTTACAAAGTGGTGGGTGCAAATTTCTTCCTATTTTTATTTTTGCCCTCACGTTTTTTGACTGAAATGCGACATTATTTTGTACGTAAAAGTCCATACAATACAGTATAATACAATACAATACAATAAATGTGATAAGGTGCAGTGTGCCATAGTCATCGCAAAACTGCGAAAACGTCATCGTAATGACATTTATTCTTAGTAGGTACTAGTAGCAGGAGACTGTGTACTCATTAAGTAATTCGCCATGCTTTTCTTTTATCTTTTACTTCCTCTATTAATGGGATAACAGTGTGCACCATTTTCCAGAAAGGGAGCCACGGCAAGCAGAGGGCTGCCAAGTAGGGAATTTGACCGGCGGTAGGAGGATTCGAACCTACGATCTTATCCGTTTAGCTACCGCCTGCCAGCGCTCAACTTGCCGTTAAAAACCCTGGAAGCGCCGCACAGATGTTTCATCCTTATTAGGAATCATTAGTAGTGCATATCCACTGGGTCCACACTAGGACGCGAACCCGGGACGAACGATTTTGAGTCGAACGCCTTAGCCGTTACACTACCATGCAGGCACTCAACGGTTTATTGAACTACGCCACACGATGTTGCAACTATCCGTCACGGATTTGCACGGCCGCTGGCCGCTAGCGCACAGCAATCCACTCTTAATCATAGATGACTTCTCTGTAGGTAGCCTAAGTACAACGAATGTTTTAAAGATGACTTTACACCGATGGAACAGCTGTTCAGTGCTTCCGTGGTTTCCTAAGGGCGAGTGGAGTGTTGATATCGCCGTTAGTCTTCGGTCTAACGAATTTTCAGCTATGCTGATTACCGACGCTCAACGAAATTTTTCTTCGGCCTATGCGATGCTAATTCATATTTTCACAGCTGCTGTTAGGCTGTTACCTGAACATCTTTCCAATAATCTTCCAACTGAATTCTTAAAACGTTAACCAACTTTAATTCTGAGCTCACGACTGCTCTCAGTATAGACCTCCATACCACTAGGTTCGTCGTTGAATCATAGATAAGAGAACGGCCATCATTAAAGTTGATGTCCATGATGAAAGTAGGCTGAAGCCCACTGAATAACCGGCCACGAATCCACAAGAAATTGATGAGTACATGGTGGGATTTTTGACCGCGATCATTTCTCCCTAATAAATATCATAAATGTTCGCCTGCGGTACCGTGACTTGGAAACTGTCGCTTGTCAACGAAACAAACCGTTGCACTTTTTCATGTTCTTATGAACCAACAAACTATTTCGGAATAAGCTCATGAGCCGGCCACCGGCCATTCTGGAATGACCCCTCTGCTCAAGGATCGTGCTTGCTTGTCCTAGGGCTGGAGGTACATCCTCACATAAAGAGGCCTACTCTCTAGTGGGCAGTCGAGCCTACAACAGGACTAGTGTTGATAACCTTTTAACCAAACGCTTGCAATATCTTTCAGTCGAGTCTCCAGTCACAGATGCATCTGCATTCATGTCCTACACAACTTTTCATCTACCCGAACGCATATTTTTGCTCGCTCGTGCTTTATTTCAACATTCGTCGGGAATTTAGTTCTGCTTTGCTAGTGGTAATTTCACAGGAAAATTTTGTGCCATCTATTTCGCGTCCTGATTCGGCTACCTTCTAATTCTTACCGAACTTTTCTATGCCGATAGATGTTCTTTGTCCCCGATGTTCTTTCAACTTAATCACATTTAAAATGTGAGCACTGATGCTCATGCGACAAGAAGTGTGCTTTATTCAAGATGCGCATCCAAGACTTTAGTTCTGTCATTCGATTAGCATTATCCGGTATTTCCGTGATGTCATTTGAGTCCCCGTTCCTGCTGTTCGGAAAAAGGGGACGGTTGTTGATTCTTTGTTCTGGTCATGGACCATTCTTCGTTAATACGAATTTCAGATGTTCGAGTCATCGTTATATCATCTGGTGTTTGCGGTTTGTGAAGCAGCCACGGACCCAGCCCAACCACATCACCATTAGCTTCTAATGGAGTAAACTGGGCTCCTGGAACCATCTCCCCTTGTCCGACCACACTTTAGTCTGCTCTACATCATCCGTGTGCGTTGCTGGGGTCTCAGAATGCAGGGTCGGCTAGACTCCGATAACCTTTCTGACTCGACTGGCCTATCAGTTCTCTGAAATGCGCTAGCTAAAAAGCTAGAATTCCCTCCAACTGGTAATGTAAATAATGTAAATAAATGTCGTTTATCAAGAGTGCCTTGCATTCTGCTGGTTTGATGAATTTTGGAGTGACCCCTGGTGTTGCCACACCTTTGATTTATGCTGGGTATCCACGCCTTTTCTGACACACGTTAGTCCATCTCGGTTGGTAACGAGCATAACAATACACAGCTCTTAACGCGCCATGAACTCCATGCAAGCTCATTTAGGGACCTAGTGCCCCCACCATGCATTCGGGCTGGGACGTGCTACTGCCAAGGAACAAACCCGTGAGCTATTTCACTGCAATCACGTTACCAGCAGGGCAGCATTGGGTGTGAACGAAAGGATCTGACCGTTTGTCCGTACACGATGTTAATGGCACTGGGCGAAATGTTTTGAATCAAATTAGTCGGTCTGGAGGGCCAACCTTTCTTATACGTACTCCGGCACACGTCCCGTAGTCTGTTTCATCGGATCCGCATTCTACGAAAGAGATTGCAAGGAAATCCAAGTCTTGGGATATCATAAAAGTCCCGGATACAATAAAGTCTCCTCAGGCTTATTCAAGTATAGAAGAATGGAACTGCTGAGAGAATGTCAAGCTTTTTCTAGAAGCTCTGGCATTCCCACAAATTTCCCTCTTCTTTGTTGTTGCCTCCATCATCAAGAAGAGCCTGCATGGTGGCTGCACCAATCACAGGTGTATTAGCACAGGCCCAATAGCATCAAAGCTGGTGGCACACGTCATTCCGCGCAGGTTATACAAGACGCATGACTAATAAACTCGCGAGAAAAATGCTGAGCTTCGCACCGGTCATCGATGTCTCGACCACCTTCCAAATTTAGTTAAAGCACCGCTTTCCTTTCTGAAGACAAATATAGTCATTATTCATAGGCATTTGCATAGCCTTCAATTACATCGATAGGGGTGCCTTATGCACGGTTGGTTAGTGAATGGAGTACTTGATAAGTGTGCATCGGTCCTCAATGAGTTGTACCGTCATGTCTCAGGTCAGATAAGGACTTATGGCCACCTTTTGTCAATATTCGCTGTCCCCAGTGATATAATTTAAGAGTGGTGTGTACTTCTATTTCTTTTTAAATTTTCTGTAGTGTTCTACAGAAGTTTTCCTTATCTATCGGATGGTGATGTTCAACTCCTCCCAGAGAACAGAATTTGGCTCAGGGTCTGTCAGTGATATTGTTTTTCTGAGCCGTAATAGACAAGAATTTTAATGCTCGTTAGGTCACTTGATAATTGATGTATCTCTATGCGGTATGTGTTTTGCATCTTGAAATTCCTAGGTATTTCTTGAAGACCCGCAGGAACCTTCTGCGGTCAACCTATGTGATGATCAGTTGGAGGTAGTCGATGGTTTCAGTTTCATTGGGAGCTTGGTTACAAGTGACGAAGGTGTTGAGGAAGTGATCGCATCACAAACTGCGGAAATCGGAGCAACTTTCGTGAGCCCGCGATACTTGTGGCGCCAAGATGACATCCGGATTTCCTCACACACGCACACACACAAACCTCCTAGTGTTCTACTTTGCGGTTGCGAGACACGGGCGCCCAGTCTTGAGGATGCTCGGCAGGTTCCTGCTTCATGGCCCCTGAAGTCCCCGAAATAACGGTAGAGTCTGGTGGGAACATTACGTCAACGATGACGAGGTACATCGTTGTTTATTTGAGGCAGACAGTCTATCTCCGGCTGAGATAACTGCTATTCATCACCTTTGATAATCTACAAGTTAATGGAAGAGTATGTCAAAGTCGATCTGCAGATTTATTTGGCGCGTGCAGAAGCAACAACATCTAGATCGTGAAGCTCATTTTTGCGCCCACGGAAATGCAGCAGTATATTATTTCAACTACCTGGGAACCGACTCGAGCATGTTGATCAGATCTTCTGTGCCCTCGGCTTTGTCATGCCATAAGTGGTGGAATACAACTAATCGGTCTCATGCATGCCTATAATAATCGCTAACAATAAAAAACCCGCGAAACTCATACATCACTTTGATCCACCAATTTAGTTTTAGCACTCCGCAATCATGGAAGTGCAGCTGTGTGGTCCATAGGATGAAGCTGCTAAAATGAGCCTGTGTGAGATCGTATTCTATGTGCCATAATTCAGTAGGATTTCTTCAGTAACTGATTTTATGAAAAACCCCGTATATCATACATTTGGGATAATCAAATTTGGCAATCTTCTAGTGACACAATGCAAATTTTGGTTTTTTAAGGTGGCCACCATCATTTCTTGTTTGGTGCTGCTTTTGGTCTTGACCTCTATTGGCCCGCTGCTGAGAACGCTACCACTGGTAAGTGAGCTACAATTAATGCGCTTGGTACCAATAAAATCGTGAATGCTTTTTTTTATTCCTGGCTGACTGAGTGCGGCCTCGGCCTTTTGAGTCCGTCATTGTTCATCATGTTATTTTGCACCTTACTGATAGTTCTATTAAAGGGTCATTCGTCAGTAAAAATTGAGCCGGTTTATCCCGTTCCAGGTGCAGATCACCACTTGGATAGCATCAGGTTGGGATTTACAGAATATGGGAAAGGATGAATACGGTGAATCAAACGATGGACAAGATGGACTAGATAAAGTGGATGAGTTCTAATGGCTGCTGTTCATTTCTGTGGAGCAATCAACTGTTTGTCACATAAGTGTATGATGACAATAGTAACATCAAGGTCACAAAACCTACTGTGACATCGCATATAGGGCCTTACTTTTGAAAAGATCATTAAATATTGTTTTTGAGAACAACAAAACGTGGCGAACAAGCTCGTTTTCAGTTATTCGTATTCATACCAATACATAACATTAAATATGGTCTGGAGATGGTTCAAGAGAAATTGTAGGTTTGCAGTCACATCAGTTTACAGCTCTAAGAATGCATCTATGTGTATGTGTAATTGATCAATTTGTCACACGATCAGGTTGTAGACCACTTGTCGGATAATGACAAGTGGACCAGGGAAGTTTAAGAGTCTGGACAAGTTGTTTCTGAGCGCATAGAGGGGGTTACACAAACAGATAGATACGGCTTCGGCTGTGTTCAAGATGCGACACTTGACAGTTTTTGATTGTCCGTTCCTAACTTTGTAGATGGTGCGAAAAACACTTGTCACGTTCACTGTGTGGTTTGACTCAACAAGGTGTGAACACACCGCGCTAGTGATTGCCTTAGCTGTTCCTGTGCTCAACCAAGCCGGATGGTGTTCACAAACGCGATCGGATAAACGCCTGGTCGTGCGGCCAATATACCTGGTCCCACAGGAGCAGGTGAATGAATACACACCAGACCATATTTAATGTTATGTATTGGCATGAATACGATTAACTGAAAACGAGCATGTTCGCCACGTTGTGTTGTTCTCAGTGTGTTCTGTGGGATTTTTCGAACGCTTGAAGCAAATATTGTTATTGCCGGCTGAAGAAAAGACAAACATACAATACGTTAGAATTGGATTATTAAAAAAGATCACGATGTGTGTCGTCATCCAAACAGCCACATGAAATGGTGCCCTTCATGTGAAGATGCAATTTGCGCAAGCTATCGGCCGAGCGCGTTGCAAGGATCATCACATTTCTACAAGTGTTAATAAAACAAAGTCACTGGTTTTTCATTTAATTTACAAATTTAGAGTTTGAACACGAAGGCCTCACAGAGCCTAGTCTCCGGCGAGAAATTCTCCGCATAGTCTTTGTCATAGAACTTATTCAATTCTATCGGACTGTATGCTACATGTTGTGGTCATACCTGCCTAAAGAATGGTAATCGATGATGACCTGTATGGTACGAGATTCACCGGATCAATGCGATAGTTGCTTCTAATCTGTGCGAGTCAACTTTTTGCTACAAGATCGTGCGCAAATTTGGTGCACATATCTGAGCAGCTTATAACCGTGGATGAAAGTCAATTTGCTGTCATCTGGCCTGTTATAACGTCTGGTCTATTCTGACTTTATGAGGTCTTGGGCCATACAAAGTCTCATGGTCATCGTTGTCAGTCTCCTTCAATGCAGCTGATTCCGGCGGCTGTGGGAGGGGGGTACGCCTTCACTTAGATTTATGCGTTAGGCCTGCGAAAAAAGGAAAGTCGTGATAATTCTGCTTTTCATATTAGTAAGTCCATCTCTGCGTAGCCGTTTCCGGATAGTAGGATGACCTCATATGAACAATACAAACCGTCGACCACAGAGATGAAATCAGGATCTAAGTTAAATTTCTGTGCGACGTGCATAGCCCGGACAGTAAAAAAAGGAGGGCAAATAATTAGGCACTGTGAGATCGATGGGCAATTCTCTTTATCAAGACTCGATCATTTTCGAGTCTTGAATGAATACTTTAATCAATTTCATATCCAACTGCCAAAGTGCATTTTGCGATTGAAATCACCAAAAGAGAAATTTCGGTATATCTGTCCGAAAGTTTTTCATGACGCAGGATGTTCAGGCATTTTTATGAAACGAAACCCGCTTTATATTGTGGAACATTTGACATACTTTGCAATTAAAAATCTATTCGCTTTATCGACGTTTCATTATTATTTCACCTCGTCTTCAGCAAAATTTATGCATCCTTTAAAAAAACTATCTCTTTATCACAGTATCAGTAACATGCCTTGTGAAAGTTTAATTTTGAAAACTGAATTGTATACATATTAAGAGCTGATTTTATGGACTAATCATTTTAGGATTTGAAACATTTAGTTTTAACTATCCTATCTATTCATTCTCACCATGGTGTGGTAGCGTAGACATCAGACTCCGTAAGGGCAAATTAATTTGCAATAAAATGCTGGCACATCGAGTTTGTCTGAACTTGCCATGAATCTGTCACTAAATCAAGTTCGCACGCGACGAAATTATGTATTCTTATACACATGCACGTACATGAGTGTATTTTCATGCTGCGAAAACAAAGACACTGTTTTATTACCTTCAGCTTATTAGTAACCAGAACAGTTAACTACTTATTGAAGTTATAAACAGCAAATGGAAAACACTAGCCGTCCGACGTCAAAGGAAAAACTAACCCTCTGGTATTTCCTTTTGTTTGTTGCATAAGAAGGGGCTGCGATACCAGGATGTGAAAGACGATCTTAAAAATACCCAAGCTACACAATGGATCACTGAATCTACTATGTTCTTTTACTAACGAGGCATATGGAGTATTGAGTCAGATCAAAAATCACCAGTGCGAACGGTATCCGCCGTTAGTAACACTTACGCTCATATATATATATACATGTATTCGTATATATATATACATCAAAATGTTACTAAGCAAAATATTGCAGTCACAAATGGAGGCCCACCTTAAGTCAGCCGCCTCAAAAGTAGATCAAGGTCGCGTCGATCCAGCCACAATCACGGATTCATTATTGTCCGTTTGGACCGGGCCTTGTGTGAAATACCTCATTTTTCAACACCATACCAGATGCAGTGCATCTGCAATCAGTGAATAATTAGAGATGCTCACTCCCCAGCAGCTCTTATACTTGCACGGATTCCCAAATAAATAGTCAGTGCTGCCGTATATATTGAAAGGCCGACAGACTTAGGACGAAGTCGCAGAAGTAACCACCTTCCTAACTTCGCAAAAATTATTTTGTTTTCACTTCGGTAAAGTAATTTTAGCCAGACGAGGATTCAGGCTTTACCTTCAATCTTAGATACAGTTTCCGTTTTGTCCCGTGGAACTTATTACTGATTCCAACATACAACGAAATATGCATCTTCTCAATAAAATGTACCATGCAACTGAAGGTAAGTTGCATGTTTTTCTGAATAAGTAGAGGCTGCCATAATATCCGGAGGAAAAATAGACAGGATCAAAACATGTTGGAATGGCAGCCTTCTTTTCGAGTCTCCCCATCATGCGCACATCACCTCATTCACCGCATAGTGCTCCTGGTTATCGTTGTCCGTAAAGTTTCTGGACGCTGAATGCTCACAAATGAACAACGATCATCAAAAACACCAAACTGACTAATGTTGTCTTGTCCTTTTATTTTTACCAAGTGTGTTCTTTCGTGCATAATTGCGATCTCATTGAAAGGAATTTTCGTACAAATGCTTGATTTGCCAAAACTATACCGACGTTCATTGGTCGATTTGGTAAGTTAAACATAGAACTATTACAATGTTTTCGGTGCTCTTTTTTTTACCTGGTATACACACCATGTTTTTTATCCAAAACACGACGACGTCTTGAGAAACAGCACGGTTTCTTCGATCGTTGTCAAGGTTAGCGCCAGCTGTAGCCGAAGCTATTTCGGAGTACGAAATTGTCATCAAAGTTCAGACTATGGGACGCTAAGATTCAGATTTGTGGTGACACTAAAGCAAAACCACCGCTAAGAATAACATTTCAATGTTGATCATGCATAAATGTTTTCTAACCTCAAGTAATACGTTTTTAATCGGTCGCTTGGCTTGATAGCTATCCTACGGAATAAAAGCGAACCACTAATTTTCGTTTAGTTAATAATTGGTTACAAAATCTCAACCGACTTCTTATATGGTCAATTTGCTGTTATTTTGATACGCTGAATCCGGTTTGAAACCCGTGAAACCATGATAGTTTCTGTTGTCTTGCACTTTACCGTCTCGGGTAATATGCGGCCACCTATATGGTACCCTGTGTGATATCAGAGAAGGCCAATTATTCGTTTAAGTCTAACACAGAAAGGTGGTTGCCGATGTTTCATTAGCCACCTCCGTGTTTCGCCTGGGTTTTCTAACTAATTTATTCGACCAATTTGAAGTCGAGAAAACCCCGCCGGTTCAAAATGGCTAGCAGATAGATCTGAACAAAGCATTTGAAGCAAAGTGCTTGGAACAATGCGGTGGTCTTTTAATTTGGGGCGTGCCACTCACCTACAGTTGGATTAAATCCCCCTGGACCGTGAGCTTCCCCTGATTCGCATTTAAGCAAAAGTAGGTAACAGTGATGAAAACCAATTGGCACCCATGACGTGGTTTTTAACATGTTTCAAACAAAAGAAATAAAAATGCCTGATTCCACTTGCATTTGTAATAACACGTAAACAAAAATGATTTTCCTGCAAGCTACTCCTATCACGTTTTTCTCTTTTTGTGTTTTGTACTGTGAAGCATCTTGATCCGATGCCAATCTAAATTTTAGGTAATATAAATACTAAACAATTTTATTTCGTTCCTACAATATATTGTAAATTCCACTCAACTGCTTGCTGTACTGAAGATCCGGTTATGCTCTCTCTCATTTTGGAGTCGAGGCAAATACGGATAAGTCGTTTTCTTGATCCCCTTCTCATGATTTGTGATCTACTGGTCAGATCTCTTATTCGGTTGTATTATGTTTGAGTATCCTACTGATGTATATCTTGAAGTTTTGTTTTCTTCGGCTCATTGACTAATGATCCATTTTCCTTTCTCTCGTTTTAGGGAATCTGGTCTGTGTCGTTCTTAGCTACGGTCCTGGTAGATATTCCTTACGGATTACTGATAGGGTTTTGCTATTCGCTCATCACCATCTTGTATCGTACTCATTCCGCCGAACGATGCACGCTCGGTCGCGTACATGGCACAAATGTTTACTTATCACGAAAGCATTTCGACGGAGTGAGTTCTGGAACCCCTAAAGTGTATACCTATTTTTTTAATTTTCTATTCGTCTGTGCAGGAATTTCTAAACTACTTTGAAAGTATGCTGAGCGAGTTTGTTTAAACTGAGTTGAACTGAACGAGGAAAACGATCATGGACGGTCATCCGATGCCAAATGTTTCAACTATGAGTGAATTGAAATGTTGTACAGGTTTATGTGCACGATTGCAATAAGTCTGCCAGTATATTCATGCTCGAATGACTGCCAAAACTGCTAGCACTGAAAGCATACGAGTTCTCTGTGTTTTAAGAGAACCTACAAAATTTTAAACATCTAACATTTAAATTTTACCCAATGCCGCAAGTTAGTAAAACTTATCTGATGCTTCCTTCGTCGATTAAAAGTGCGCCAAACTTGTGCGAATCTTAAATATTCATAAGCTGATCTAAAAGGTCCAAGGCTTTTTTATCCGAAAAAACACTTCACCGGCCAATTAATATCTGAAACCGAAATGTTAAGTTTACCAATGCATGCAAATATTGGTGTTAACAAGCGGTGCTTACTAAGTGTCCTCTAATCATTTTTGATAAAAATAGCATCAAAAAGCTTCAGACACCGTTGTCTGCGATTCGTTTGCGGTAGTGAAAGATTTAATTTTTCCGTAAAACTTTTCGTTTTTCTGTATCAGATAATATGCAGCTGTGTTCTCTGGCTTGTCAGAATTCATGTGCCTTTGATTGAGAACGCGACTTCGGGATGAGTGGCTGTAAGGTGAACACCCTGGTCACTAATATACCACAAATTATTGTCCCAGTATTTCGTTGGTGTGGATATTAGATGTCGTTCCTTTGAGACTTTGGATCTGTTAATTTGGTTCGCATCGCGCGGACTTCTATGACAGACATCTTCCGTGCACATTTTGCATTATTTTTGTATGTAATTTATGCATTTGATTTTAGAAATCATTGTGTGATCTCTTTGGTTAGTCGCAAAAATGAACCTCACTTTCTGCTGTTATTGTGCACATTTACAAACTTTCCTGTTTTTCAAACAAATCCAGATCGACTATTTACCCGGTCTAACGTTGTTACAAACTACTGGTCCTATATATTACGTCAATGCAGACGCATTTCGAGATTGGCTTATTTACTCGACAGGTTTTAATCCCTACAACCAGTTGGCAAAAATGGAATCCACTAAATCTGACGCAGGTACAAGTGGGAGACGATGTTCTGCACTGAGATCTTTCGGTAAACGCTTGATGAATCGAGGTCGTCAACGGGATCACCGGGCTAACTCCTCCACCTATGAAATGGATGAGGTAAAGAAAGAATGTTCAGCCTCACTACAATGGGTGCGTTGCTCTGTTTTATGGAAACTACGCTCAGTTTACCCCAAAAGTATCCATAAAATACTAACAGTATATTCACCAGTTTGCCTGTTACACACTTAAGTGAGTTATTTTCGCAATGAGCAGATTGTATAATTGGTAAATAAATAATTTTTTGTACACCTATTTATGTTCTTTTATGCACGTACATACTATGCTCATTAGTTTACGTGTCATATTCTCACTCGTTGTCGACTCCACATAGTTGACCCTGCTCAGGGTACATTCCTATTCACGCTGTCGATTAAATCACGTGAGTGTTTGATTTCGTCTGCCAAACAAGTCGTTTCGCAAACCCAACGGACAAATGCACAAAACAAGTTCTGTCCAGTTGGTAATGTTGTCTAGATTGGAAGTACATGTCCACTGTACTTGCTTGGTTGAACGTGTGATGACGTGTAATTGCACTTCATCCTGTTTCAATCGTTGTCCTCAACCCATATCCTCATGTTTTAATTTCTTTTTGACGAGATATCGCCAAACGTTGAATAAAACGACGCTCGCATCTAAGTGGAAGATATATGCCATTGAATAACCGTGCAAGGTTTGCCTGGGATTGTCGGCTGACATGTGCACTAACACGCACTGATAAACCTCCCTTGATTTGCACATTATTAAATGTATTCCTTTGTACACTTGTCGCATGGGATAATTAACTGTCATTCCGATCGTTACTACAAGTAACTTATTGGTGCTATACTAGGACAAATTTTGGGATAATGGCTGTAGGTCCTTCATCCAAAAATCCAGCGAAAGCAGGAGATTAATAGACATGCAACGGATGAATGTAGCATTTCACATAGTTACTTTCTTCGACTTTTTATTCCGTTAGAAAAACTGTGTGATTCAGGATAGAGTAAGGAACTAAATGAAGGGTTAAAATAAAATTGCAGGATTAGCGTTATTTGTCGAATAACGCAATCTTCCACCTGGGATTTAAAAAAATCACTTTTCATAAGCAGGGAAGAAATGAAACGATGCTGTGACCACATAGCAATCTCAGAACTTTAATCTAAACTCGAACCGTCAAGGGTCATCAACCATGATTCCGATCGCAAACTTGGAAATATCTTGATAGGCCATATCACAACGTCGTAAACAAAACAGGCGAACAGTAGCCGACAAGTTGGGTGACCACACTATGAAACCGCAAGGGATAATAGCAGCGCTTCGACTCTCATTTTAATATAGTATGGAGAAATACTTCGGAATTCAAGGCCAAAAGAACTTCCACCTAAGCTTGTCCTAATTACTTTATAGTGTATGTTCAGCAATCATGGCGGTACTCAGCAGAACATAAGGCTGAGAAATGACCACGAGCATTGGTGGAGAGACAAATGTAAGGAAATGGAGCAAATGAGACGGTCGACGAATCCGGCGACTCACTGATTCATTCTCGGGATCGTCGTCTACAGCATTGAGCGGAACACTTCGGGGGGTGGGGTGGTTTAGCTAACCCACTGCGACAATGGAGATACCACTTATGCCTGCGAGTGTAAAAGTTCAGGAAGATATAAGTACTCCATCAATAGGGACGTCATCAGGGAAATAGGTTTCCTAAAAGATCTAAGGCAGCGAATCGGTTCGGGGGCGTTGCCATCTTTCTTTAAAGGTGGCAAAGTTTTAGCATCGACGTTGAGAAAACTGCTGAAATTGATCTTGGAAAACGAGCAAATATCCAAGGATTGGGACAAATCGGCTATTGTGCTGATATGCAAGAATGGTTTAAGGTTATCCTGTGAAAACTATAGAAAAATTAGTTTTCTAATTATCACATCCAAACTGTTCACTGGCATTATCACCTGCCGATTAGCTGGTACTCGCGGAAGATTTGTGTAAGAATCAAGCCGTTTCCAAATGCACAAGGTTGTGTTGACATTATCTTCACCCTACGACATATTCTTTAGACCCACAATCTAAGCCGTTCTTGTACTCAAAGCTGCTTCGAGCTCAGCTGATCTCGCGGTTTTTTAGAGCTGTCTCATTGACGTGTGCACCAAAGAAATTCATTTCACTTTTCCGATTTCTTCATGCGAGACAATCGAATTTGAGTACGTTATTGTGGTAATTATTTTCCCAGTTCACCACGAGAAGTGATGTCCGTCAGGGTTGCCCACTTCTTCTTTCTTTTCAATTTTATAATTGAGATGGCTGTGGATATAACTCTGTTCTCATGCATTAATTCTGGCATTAATATTTGATCAAGCAGTAAACTGCATGATTTAGAATATGCAGATTATACTGTTTTTGCGCGAATACTCAAGTAATTTGCAGAGTAATTTGGACAGTTTGAACAATAGTATAGGTGTTTGTGATGTGCTTTACATGCCCACATGATAAATCGCTGTTGTACAACTGGTTTACTTCAAAGCCGATATTGCAGGGGCAAAGTTGGTTGAAGTCGATGCGTTCTATCGAGGATTTCCACCTTAGTATGGGGTTATATATCGGATGAGTTGTTGTCACGTATGAAGGAGGCTGGTTTGGCAATTCCCGATTTTAGACCTCTGTAATGTCTGCCTGACTTCCGGTTATCGATCAGATGTCGAGTTTGTACAAAACCGGTATGGTCGGTGTTGCTACCTGGCTTGGAAGCATGTGCGTTGAGAGCAGGCGGGCAAAAGCTTTTGGTGCTTGTCTAACGTTGCCTTCATATTTTTGATTAAATGTCTTGAGAGAATGTTATCAGTGAGTTGGAGGTTAGGCGTAAAGAACGAGACTCTGGGGTGTAGTCATTAGAGGAGGCACTGAATACAAATAAATGGAGTTGGTTAGAACATGTTTTTCTGCGTGCCCACGGATTGCCTCATTTGCTGCATGCTGTTCTTCGAGGCAAGTAGCGGGTAAACTGTGGGCTGATTTGTCTAATTGTTGACCTGGTAAAAGGTGTGACAGCCTTAGCCAATGACCGGGCTCGTAGATTTAATTAGACTATGGGGTCCCAGTTGATGTTTGGAGACACTGGGTTATACGGCTCAATGTCGAAACCTGTGGCTTGTTTGCAGATGGTATCTTTCCTCTTTGTGTTTCTTTGGATTATTATTTTGCAGTCGATGTTGGAAAACTGAACTAAAATGAGCTATTTTTGAACCACTCATCACCCCGGAAGTGTGCGATAACTCCATATCGTCAAAAATGAAAAATTACTTTATTCCTAAAACATAACACGCTTCACTGATCAAATCGTATCATTTGACAGGTGTAATAATCATACCTAAATCAGTCCGACAATGATAAGGAATATTTCTTACGCATTTAAATTAGTCTTTTCATAGTAGAGAGCAAATTTATGCCCCTAAATATGGTGGTGTTTTGCGCTGTCAACCAAAGACAGTGTGTTCAAGTGTGTAAGAAATAAGCTGAAGTGCTTTTCTTCATTGGTGCGTGAATTCCAGTATGCATAATTTTGGATTTTCTGCCAATTACATGATTTTCCCTCGATGTTCTTTTCTGTTTCTTTCCAGCATGTTGAACGAACGGATTCTGGGCTCAGTGGTACACTGTCGTTCGGTTCAAAGTTCATCATCCTCGACATGTCTGGTTGTTGTTTCACCGACTCGGTTGGTGCTGACGTTTTGATCGAGGTAACTGTTTTATATTATTCACTTGGCTACTGATGTTAAACGAATGCAGAACGTTTAACAGCCAACGAACACCTCAAACATAATGATGGTCGCCGAATTCCAGTTCAAACATAAGAGAGTCGTGCTTACTGGGTCCACGATCAAAAACGCTTTGGCGTCTGATGTTACGGCAGTGTTTTCTTGGGTTTATGGCCTTTTCCCGTAATTTATTGACTTTTCACCGCAGGTTGTGCGTCATGCATCGTTGGCTCACTAATTGTCTTGCATTCTAAATTGCGCAAATTGCTGATGAAATAAGCGTTGTTTTCTGAGTACTCGTGCAATGCTCCATTTGACCCACGGGCAACAATGGAGAAGAGCATGCCAGAAGCTTTCTTCCAAATGTGTATCAGAACAGTACTTCATCCATTCGTTATTAAAGCTACGGTTGACGAAAGTACCTGCTGGTCTATCCTTTTTAATCGGAAAACTTATACTCAGGGTCAGTCATATTTGGCTTACAAAAGTTCACACGTGTTAAGAGCTGGGCGTGAATCGGAGCTTCCAAACATAACTAAAAATTCAAATACGTATACAAATACTAGTACAAAATCGCGTCGTATCTCGTGCTTTCTCCGGCATATTCATGAATGCATTCTGATTCGGTTTCAAGGTCGTAAACGCCGCACTGGGGACACAGAAGAGGGCGTCCATGAATGCTGTTAATTTGCAGTTCTTCGGCCTTGCAGATTCCTTTTTCGCGGGAAAGTCAAAGACGTTTGCAATTCCCGGGAACCTCGCATCCCTGTGGCAACAGGAAAGCAAATACTTCTGTGCATACTTTGGTAATGAGTAAGAATGGAAGACGTAGAAGCTACGTCCGAAATAACTACCCAACAGTTGTTAACATAATATAACCTAATGTACCGATCTGAGAAAATCATTA
>LUCM01009568.1:97798-198250 GCA_008360955.1 Fasciolopsis buskii
CGTCATAACCTATGCCAGAATAAAGCCAAGCTGTAACATTGTTTCCTCCGCTCGTGGAATCCAAGCAGATTGCAATTTTCAGTGCGGTAATAATGATTTTCTCAGATCGGTACATTAGGTTATATCATGTTAACAACTGTTGGATAGTTATTTCGGACGTAGCTTCTACGTCTTCCATTCTTACTCATTACCAAAGTATGTACAACTCATGCAACACGCTCCTGATTGACACTTGAGACTTCAGTGGCCAACGTGGAAGTACCTCGTAGACTTCTTTTTTCAAAACGAGGAATAAGTTCTCAATAATGTTCGGATCTGGACTTCTTTTAGGGAGGGTGATGATGCAGCTGAATAAATTGGCCTTTGGAACTTTAGGGTCTTCCACAAGTCCTAAATGAAATAGCATTCAATCCAATACTCTTGAGTTAACATATTTACTAATCTCTCGTAAAACAACATTCGGCATTGTCCTGGAAGATTATTTTCCCCAGAAGACATGAGTCTGATAAATTCTGAGACCGTTTTCATTACCACAGAGACTAATTTCGCGTTGTTCACCAGACCTTCGATGGGGATGCAGTAACAAGATTGTCCATGTTTTATTACCATCCAAATGAAAAGTTACAATGGATGCCAAACTTATTGTACCGATAAGACAAATTCTTTGAACAAATGGCTTTTGTGAACTTGGTAGAAAAGCAAAACCATCGTTCGATAACCTACATGTATTAATAAATTATGAAGCTACTTGAAAGAAATATTTAATGTTGTCTCATCAAATAGAATATTTCCCAACGAAAAACTTTAAAGACCTCCATTCTGAACGCACCCCTTACGCTGCTTGCCGACGTGTCCCAAGCCGTATAGCATTTACTGAGTCGCATATTTACAAAATAAACTTGCAATCAATATTATCCATTTTTAATACAATCATACTGTTATTAAGTAAATGTAAATAACTAAAATCAAAATCTTTACGACCGCCTGAATGCATGGAAAGTACGTAATCTGCAGTGTTTAGGTTATGTATATCATAAAAGTGATTCAGTTAAATGGTCTATATCAGGGTGAACTAGAGTTATTCTGTGCGCGTACCTGCTGAGTCAAATGCAGAAGCCGCGAATGAAGGAGTGATGCAGTCCATTATTCATTTGTCTTTTAATCTCATGTACTGGTTGTTTGTCTGAAACAGTGAAGTGCTCAGTTTACGGAACTATCTTTAACTTTGCGTCAACCGGTAACTCTAAGTTGATGTCCTTCGTGGACCACTAAACCGACAACACCTTACTGCCAATTTACCATCCATCAGCGCTGACAATATTCTTTTCTCTGCATTCCGAAGGTCTCGGGATAAATAACGTCTGAGATTGGTGACCTACCACTTTTGCTGAAAATAAAAGCAACTTGAACATTTCCGGTTTTCTTAGTGTCATTTCAGTGGCTTAATTCGCCAAACTTGTAGACAGATGGTTTTTTCCTCTAAGGAAGACTACTTGAAGCCTCTATCAGTATCGCCAAGGGATCCATAGAGGCAGCTAGAGTATCCACGGTTTTCCTCAGGCGTTCTGTTGAGTGTAGCATTTATTTCCCTGGTTCACTGAATGTATGCTCAGGAGAATGTCATATGCACCTACACATCATATGGGACATAAGTAATGCGCCAAGTTCACTTCTGAGCAGGTCTTACATGGGCTGAAAACGATAGTGAATCAGGTACGTCACAAGAACAACTCTCCTACAATTCCCGAAGGTTATTCCTGCCACTTACACACACACGTAATTGGTACACAGTGCACCGACGAAAAAACATTCCCATGACATCAATACATCAAGAACCAGTTTCCGGAATAAAACGTAATCAGCACGACCTGAAAGACGTCTGCATTTGTATTAATCACCCGAGACAGACATACGTACTGATTTGCAAGATATATTAAAAATAACCATATTTACGGCTACGTATGGATATACTGCTATACGTAACCACACATCATAAGACATCACCTAAAGCACTATTTCACTGAAACAAGTATTTCCAACAATTTGCATTAGATTTCTAATGCGAAAATACTCATCAGGAAGGAAGAAACAGCGGGTGACTAACCTACCACGAAACGATTATTAAAAGCCAACGGCCGAAACAATGTGCTACAAGCGCGCCCAAGGTCAT
The DNA here is from genome assembly GCA_008360955.1 of Fasciolopsis buskii. Classification (NCBI taxonomy): domain Eukaryota; kingdom Metazoa; phylum Platyhelminthes; class Trematoda; order Plagiorchiida; family Fasciolidae; genus Fasciolopsis; species Fasciolopsis buskii. The sequence goes on from LUCM01009568.1 coordinate 99,969, forward strand.
CACTAAAATTGATTCAAGCAAGCGAAAATAAATCAAATTAGATGGCATAGCCAGTCGACGTATTATGATGATATATCTTTAATTCCAAGTATTTGGTACACAAAAATAAAATTAATTTTGTGAAACAGTAGGTTGGGGTTAACCTCAACTTTGTCCCTTATCTTGGAGCAACGTGTTCTTTGGGTTCATCAGTAAAATCGGTGTCCTGCGGGATGCATGGCGAGAATTGAATTCCTAAGCCAATTCGATGCGCACCCTCCAGTGTTCAATGTCGGCTTAATATCAGGTGGCCGCAATTCACATTTCTTCATCCTTCTTCGCAGGAGGGAGTGGGAATGACTCGGTAAATTGTTCTTTTTCATTGCACACAAGGACTTTCGGCACAGTCATTTTACGGTTATATCTACTGAATTGTGATCATGTTCTGTGGTGATAAGCTTCCGACAATCATAAGCCGTTCTTGTGAAAGTTCTTCTGCAGATTATTCGACAAATCGTGCTGCTGTTTACGTTAAAACAATCAGCAATATTTTCCATATAAAGCCCACTTTTTTGGGTCCTCAGAACTCCAGTTTTGTCCTCTACCCTGCGATGATGAGAAACTGCGTCCGCTTGTGCTGGGGTCCACTGTCATGAACGGGCCGTGCACAGTTGACCTCCATTTTGAGGTTCACTTTCACGTAAATTTGCAATATCGTTCTTTTTGTATACTGTTCATTTATCACTTTAAATGAATTTCGCATGCATCTTTAAGTTATCAAAGAATTTCGTCTACCTTCAACAAAAAGGTACAATAAACGATGGTATGCTGGCAGAAAGAACAAGTTCTGCGGAACAAATGAGGTTGTCAGTGAGCATGATTGTAGCCTAGCGTGAATCATAAGGTCTTTTGTATTAGGTTTATGGTATTTGCTTCTTCAACCGAGTTCTCACTCTTCGCGTTCAGATTAACTTACCATGGCAATCGGGGCCATGCATGTTCAAATGCTGACAGCACGGTCCAGAACCGCCTTCAACTACTCAGGACTAAAAATTAATTAGCAGCATTTTGTGGAGCTCCCAACTATTCCAAACATTTTAGAAGCCAAAACAAAGTCACCAAAGGAAAGTTCCAATTCATCACAGTCAGCGGTAACTGTATGCGTATATATATATATATATGTATAAATATCATATAGATCCTGATGCCTAGCACAAAGGCTAACGCCAGAATTTTAATCGCAATGAAAAATAAATTTACGCTGATCCTTTTGTGGTAGTTAACTCTAACTCTATCCACTTCGTGCGTTTATTTGTGTTGTTTACTACTCAGGTACATTAATATTGTGAAATCCCATGTATTGGGAACTGAAAATGTTCTCTTGCATCAAGGGTTGTATCAGCGCCTGATGGCTATTCACCATGGGCTGTAATCAGTGGCAGGACCAACAAACCTATCACTGGCTATTTGAGACAATTTCAACAAACTTCATACTCCATCGCTCCTTGATTCTGATTGTGCATAATCGTCAATTAATCCGTGCAGATTACCCTTCCAAAGTAGTAGCCAGATCATTTTAGTAATCCATTTTCCGATGAGAATGGTCCGCTACAGAACTTATAAAGAACCAGTCATAGCAAAACACGTTATGATACATGAATGAAGTTACCTAACTATGCCAGGCTAATTATTGCTGAATAAAGTACGCAGTGACAAAATTTGTTTTTATTTGTTTAGTTGGCAGGTAAATACCGGATTTGTGGTATCCAGATTCTCTTAGCTCACTGTTCATGGCATGTGCGAAAAGTTCTGCTTAGCAGTGGATTCGATTCTGTGATGCTGGACAAATTCAGTTTTCCAACAATCGATGATGCAGTGGCTTATGCTGAACACAACCTTCCTGATTTGGTTAAATCGACACAGGATAATAATCCGAATAAAAAAGATCCCGAAAAGTTGGACGAAACACTTCGATTATAACTACTTGAGAGATCTACAGTTAAAGAAATTTCGAACTATTTAACTGCCACTAAGGTCAGCTCATCTTTTGATTTTAATCTGTTTAATCCACAAAGTCATATTCCTTCACTTTTTGTATATTTTGTTTTGCTTTCTTGCTCCTCCTCATACGACGAGTGTACAAGGTTTCCAAAGTTAATCCGAGTTTAATCTGCAAAACCATTAAGTTTCCAAGAACATGCTTTGGCTTTGTTTGCTAACCCGCAGTTTCGAATAATATTAAAATAAAAACCAAGGAAACACAAGCCTGAGCCAAGGACTAGCGCACAAAATCATTCTCATCTCACTAGCTCCTGTGCAATCTCGCCAATGTTAGATAATTTGTTAATTTACCACAACACTCGTAACCTACACCGCCGTCACAACGAGACTTTACCATCCCAACAAGACTCTATCGGTCGTCGCACAGGATAATCATGGGCGCACTGCCCACTGCATCGATCAGGATGGGTAGTGATAAGTATGCTACTGCTCAGAGTTGCGTTTTTTATTCAAGCTGTATCTTTGCACCCTCTGCCTACCCATAATCTTCCCACTGACAACAGGCCCTATGCCCGCAACGGTTCATTGTCATATAGTGTAGTAAGTGGTTTTCAGTTGGTTAGCTCATATTTTCTCAAGCCTCGTCAGCCTGTGAATCTCGGATCTTTCAGTGTGCATACCCTCACGCAGGCCGACCGACAGGCGTGTTTAGCTCTGACAGTGGACTCACTTTCGATTGATGTCTGCTGCGTCAGTGAAACACGAATTCAGGATGCAAGTACAGTAATTCAACTAACTGCGCCCAATGTCTCATCAAGATATTTTCCTCGCAATTCAGGAGACGAAGCAGCTCAAGCTGTGGGTGAACGCGGTGTAGGAATAATCTTCAGTGAGAAGGCTGAAACAGCCCTTTTAGATTGGATCCCAGTCAACAGTCGCTTGTGTGCCATGAGACTGCAGGGATCAGTCGGCGTCCGAAAGGATAGTAGTGTTAAGCGTAGTTTATTTGTTATCCCGGTATACGCTTCAACAGACTGCAGTACTCACATGGAGAAAGACGAATTTTACGATAACCTCGTTACTCTTGTTCGGAAGAGCAAACGCTCTGACATTGTAGTGGTAGCAGGTGACTTTAATGCACAAGTTGGAAAACTGAGTGCATCGGAGTCCTGTTTATGTGGGCCATGCGCTTGCCTGCTCAGCAGACTTATAAAGGAGAACGACTTTTCTAATTCTGTGCGGTTAATAACCTATTCCTATCTAGTACAAATTTCCGACACAGCGACATGTCGCTCTAACTCGACAGGTGGTCTAGGTCAGATAGATCATATTGCAGTAAGCTACCGTTGGCGTGGTTCTGTCCAGAACTGTAGGTCATACTGGACCATGTACGTCGAATCGGACCATGCGTTAGTTTTGATACGGTTTTTGCTGCAGCTCAACAGCCATCAAAAGACCACAAACACGACTGGCCGTCGAATACCTGTCGGATTCGGCTGGTCGCAACAGCCGTGAACAAAACGTACCCAAGGAACTAAGAACTCCAACGAACAGCAATGTGGACGAGCAGTGGGATCAAATAAAGCAAGCGATGCACTTGGCAGCTGATTTTGTCTGTGGTCCTTGATCTAGTAATCATCAAAGACACTGGATCTGGCAAGGGTCGCTGGGTCTAATGGAGCAAAAACGCCAGCTGCCTAACTGCAAGGAAGTGAATAAGGTGCATCGGCAGTTGCAGCGTCAGTTGGCGGCAAGCCTTAAGAACGACCGCGAAAACTGATTTATTAAGGTAGCCGAAGAGTTGGAGGAAGCGGCCGCTTCAGGTAACAGTCAAAGATTGTGTGCGATAGAAATAAAGAGCTTATCCATGGTATGCAACGAAGGCTGGGCCTTTGGGCACAGCACTTCAAGGATCAGTTGGACTTTTGAAGAGGAGAAGGACAGCCGGTTTCGACGAACTTCGCCTAGTTCTTTTTAGATTGAGTGGAGAAGCCTTGATAAAAGCACGATCGCTGTGAGGTAGCGGACAGTAACCGTGCAAATCAGTGACGGATAGGTACAACATCATGTGGTGAAGTTCAAAAAACCGTTCAGAACCTGCCCGGTAGCGTAATGGCTAAGGCGTTCGACTCACAATCTTTCGTCCCGGGTTCGCTCGCCAGTTCGGGCGTGGTGGATATGCACTGCTGATGATTCCTAACAAGGATGAAACAGCTGTACGGTGCTTCCATGGTTTCTTTGTGGTGAGTTGAGCGATGATATCACATGGTGAATTATTTCATGAAAACATTCAATCTCCTACTACTAAAATGTACATTTACCTCTTTGTTTCACTATAATTTTTTGAGGAACGTGCTCCGTTATCGAGGAATGAGTCACTGAATAAATCCATCTTCAAAAAGAGGACACGAAATGACTGTAGTAATCACCGTGAGATTAGTGTAGTTCCGATAATGCGCGCAGTTTGACACCGGTTCGCGAGAGTAACATCCACAAACACCAAGCCGGATTTCAACCGGGTCGAGGTCGCATCGACCAGATATTCATTCTTCGGCAGTAACTGGAAACGCGTTGCAGACGCCGGCACCCTACGATCGTAGTCTTTCTGGAATTGAAAGACTCGTTCAATTCAGTGGGCCGCACAGCGCTATCCAGAGCTGGACGAGGTGGTGGAAGATGCTCCAGAAGGTCTGTAGGATTTAGGGGTCGAAATGGGAAATGGAGAGAAGTTGTGACCTAGATTACGCAGACGGCGTCGTGTGCCTGTTCCCCTCCGCGGACCATGCACAACGTGCACTAAATAGAGACTCGAGGTCTGTAGCTCGAGTCGGCATGCTCTTTGCATCTTGTAAGTTTATAGTGTTGTCACAAGATTTGACGATATTAGCCTCTAACGTGATACTAAATGGAGAGGAGCTAACGATTTTGGACCTTTCATTTACCTTGATAGCTGCGAGTCGAACGACGGCAGCTCGGGAGTGGAGGTAAATACGCGTATATCACGGGCTCCTGCAGCTTACACTGGACTGAAGCAATTGTGGCGTCGGCCTGATATTTGACTTAAGTTCAAAGGTCGTGTACACTGTGCTGCAGTGGGCTCAGTTCCGCTGTACGGTTGCGTGACGTGGATTATGCTTGTGGGAGATGGTCGTTGGTTGGAGGTTTTCGACCAATGTCTACGTAGTATGGCCAGGATTGGATGAAGTGGCCGGGTGTTTAATGTGGAGGTGATGAATTTAGTACTAAATGCCAGTTCTGAGAATACCTTATATCAGTGTATGAAACTTTGTAGGCTATGCCGGTTGGGTCATATGTTGCGTATGTTGAACACCACATCGTGCCCTGTTTTTGTTCTTCTCAAGGAATGGAAAAAGCCATGTGTAGGTCAACGGATGACGTGGCAAAGTGCAGTGAGAAAATGCACTGCGAACTTCAGTAAAGTAGGTCTCTCGCGTCTTCGTGGCTGGGGTCCGAAAAACTCGTCAACTAGATGACTGGAGACACTGAAGGATGTGGCAGTGAATCGTGAACAGTGGAGATCGTGTTGTCATTTTCTGTCAAATCAGAAAGATTGGAAAATCCCGAGTGTGCAGTTAGACTGTGTTCTATATGTTGGCCACTGCGGGATTGTTATATTTTCCCGCTTGTATGGGTCCACTGTCCGTTGCCCTTGAATATCCGTTCGTTTTATGGAAACATGTGACCATGGGGAAAAAGCAGCGGTCAGTGAGGCTTGTCTTGCTGTTTAACGCTGATCGATGATAATGGTGACGTCACCTCCCTTACTCCAGCCGTGTTCTCTGCCAGTCACGATAATTCAGCACAGACTGAATGCTCTAGTCCCAAAACGGGTTGTGACTAGTTTCCCGATAGAACCCTCTCCTCTACAACTACAGCCCACCTTTTTCCGAAGTCGTCTACAGATAGAATGAAATCTGATGGAGATTTAAGAAGCATTTGTTGGCATCCCGAATCTGCGATTTTCCGTCCATTCTATCTGTTCTCGGCTTCCAATCTGAATAATAAGCTAACAAGCAAAACCTTGGTGGTCAGAATCAGGCATTAAAAGTTTAAGGGGAATCCAGAAACGTCCAGTGCATTATGCAGACATGGGCTCACTAAGGTGGCTGAATCAGTCTTTCGACGGAAGCAGTTTGTCACCCCAGCGTAGTTTGTCTAGTCAGTCAATGCATATACATATAATGTACATAATGTATGATATCACACGTACATGTGATATCGATAAGTATAGTGCGCGCAGACTGTTTGAAAGTGAGGCTGCCTTGAATAATAATGTTCGGAGTGAATCTGTATGAAGGAGCGGTAATTTTTGATGCGAATCCAAGCGAACGTATTTCATCTCTGAAAGACGAATCTAGCACAATACCTTGTAGCTCATAAGTGAAATATTTTCTATAATTATTACTTGAGTCGTGCTTCTTTTTTACTTAAAAATATTTTTTTCTCTTTCAGCCTCAAACCAAACTTTGTGGTTCGCCTTGTCGATCAACATGCAAACAATCTCAGCCTCCAATTGTCCTTTTTGATTTTCTTCCCTATTTTGTTATTTAATGGATGTGTCCGTAAATTGTATGAACATTTTACTACTCCTACTGTTTTGGAACTGAGCTTTGTACTTGCCTTATTGCTATTATGTTGCCTTGCGAGTCTAGTTTAGTAAGCCACCTCATGCAATTCACACATGAGGTAACCGCAATAGCATATGCCTTCCAAACTTATTGTGCATTCAAGTTACTTCCACTATACGAGGTAAATTAGACGTCAAATACAATTCGATTTCCTTCGACTCCTGATTTCATTTTCGTTGCGGTATTCTCTTCGCGGCAGGTTTGGGTGAAATAATCAACTGATAATGTCGATGGGCCTTGTTATTCTTTTTCACTATTATTTATGTGTAACGGACGACTGCGAGGTTAAAGGCATACATTCCAGTTAAAAAGAGGAGAAACTTGGAATCAGAAAAATTCAGCCACGAAGTTACTGGTGGCCTTTTCCGATAACTCCATTCTTTCTGACCAGAATCCGTGCTGGGTAAGATATTGTGGAACTGCAATGGAAGCAAATACGTGTGAACTTCGAACAATGAATTTCCAGCTACTGAAATGCAAGCAGATTATGGACAAGGTCACTGGCTATTTTTCTGCCGACGGACTTTAGAGAATGTCAAAATCTTTTGTTCGATTCAGTCGTTTATATAGAACCTGTAAGTGTCAAATTTTAGGCTCAAAGACTATAATGGTATGGATTAAATTGCTTCCCACGAATCCTTAGCTGCCTATTTTCAATATTTAAAACTTACTATTAGCTGTCCTGATTTTGTTCGAAAAGCGAAACAATTCTTCGTACAACTATCAATGAACAGAGGTAAGGTAGTTTTGGTATCAAGGGCTGAAAAATCCAGTCGGACCAGTCATTCTATGTATTGACTGAATTCGTGAAATCACCCCTAACTCCCTAGGCTGCAGGCGAACGCTACACCAAGCAAGACGTTTTAATAGAGGTAAATATCGATAGGGAAATCACTGACAACGTCGTTTTCTTTTATGGGGCTGGAGTGAAATAGAACCAAATTTATTCGTTTTGTTTCATTAAGCAGATACATAAAGCAGTCTTGGAATAGGTGACACAAGTTCGTCGTTCAAGTCCCGGTTTTGCAACAGCTTGTAGGCAATGAGTCCTAAATGCGGTCAACCGACGGTGTAGTGTTTTCACCATTTTCAATGGTGAGAAAGATGCAGACATTACACCATATGTCATCTCGTAGGAAAGCGATAAAAATGACATAATCAGTGAATGTTTCAACGTTACAGATTTGTTAAATGGCAAAGCCTCCAATTTTGAAAAACATCCACATACGGTTTAGCGCAGTTTGATTCATTCTCAGTACGCACGCCTCCTAGAACCCTAGAACGCTGAAGCTTAGGACCGAATCGGAAGGGCCTGGGATTGTTTATTCTTATATTATTATGACGGACTTAAGTTGAAAATGTTAACAAGTAACATTTAAGTCTCGCCTAGCGATAGAACTTTAAAGCCCCTGACAAAATCCTCCACAATTAAACGGAGAACGGTCACACTCCAAATTGAATCGAAAGCTCTTTTTAACCGTGCGCTCACTTTTATGTATGTACTACTCATGAGTAGATTCAAGGTGAAATCAAAGTTACTCTAAATACCACGCCAATAGCAGTGGTTACGACAAAGAAGCTTGAAGTGCCCAGTCACCTGTATCCACTTGATGCACGACGGAAAAATATAAGTACTGCAAGAAGCTTGTAATCAGTTCACTTTTACTGGTGACCTACTCGTGTTCGGTGCATTCGACTGGACGGATAATGTGAAAAACAATTTGTGGACAATACTAAGAGCATTTAATCCAAAGAATACGAATGGCTTTTAACGGTTCATTTTGAGTAAGTGTTGGTGAGTTCACGGTTTGCCATGTTCCAGTCTTTAGACTTTTAATGCGGTGTATGTAGCCGTCAGCGAAACAGAAACCATTTATTTGCGCATGTAAACTGATGACCAATATAATATTATTTTTTCTAGGTTTGTTCGGTCTTACCATTTGGAAACTGTTTTTTTTACTTTCGTGGTAAAGTCAATCAGATATTCCTTAGAAGTAGTTTGTATGGTTCATCCGGGGTAATTCAATGTTTTGCAATAACGCAATTGTTGTCACAAAGATTCCGCCATAAGATTAACGACTCCGATAAATAGTGTAGTTGAGCTCTGTTGTAGTAGGCAAGATTAAAAGCTTGCCACTGAACATGTGATTTTTCCCGCTCTTCGTGGTCACTTTATATCTTTATCTTAGAAAAACTTTGGGATTCTATGCTCGTTTGTTTTGTCTCTCATTGGCTAATCACAGTAGCCCAAAAAGCGACTGAAGATTCTTAAAAACACCCAGTTCAGTCTGAAAACAAGAGGCTGTAGTGAAGTTCGCTCGCTTCTTGTGCCTCTCATGGGCCAATTGATAGCGTCAGTTTCCGATCCATGGCAAGCTGTTCGTCTTCTCACAGTCACTGTGAAAGAACGACAAACATCGTCCGTTTACTAGCGCGCATGATGCACGACTGAAGTCCCTCCCAGTTCTTTTCACAAAGAGGTTTGGAGATCGGTGGTTAGTCATAGGCTGGCGCTTAATACGATCAGCTGGCCAATACGACGCATCACAGGCGAAAAAGATTGATCGCAGTCCTTATATCTGAAATAAAACCAAATTATTTATCAGCACGAGCCTGACATTTTGCAGTTCCTGGTGATGGATCACTGGAAACAGTTAGAATCTAACCAGTTGTGTTATGGAAAGATTTACAATATTGTACTAGGAGATGTACCACACTACTTCGGAGCTCAGAGATGCAAGAATTGTCGCTTTATAGCACTCGCTAGCGCTGGGACTGGGTTTACGCACAAATGGTGGTTTGATGTTATTGCTTGACTACAACACGTGTTTCAGGCAACTAGCAGCACTTCAAATAATGAGATGACTTTCGTTATTAATCACCATAGTACACAGGGTTTTCTGTACCAAAATGCAAGTTCGGTGACCAGATATGTGGTACATTATACCTGTGGTCAGTGGAAATGAGAGCGCAGTATCTATCAAGAAATGCTCCATAATTACCGATATGAAGTCGTTGCCAAGCTTCGCATGATATAAGTCAAGGAGTCCAATTAAAAGACTCAGAATGCACCTTACGTATGCGAACACTGGATTATGTGACAAAGTAATACTATTCAGCATTTAGTTCACACCACCAGCAAGTGAGTCGAATCAGCGAGTTCGCTTTCTCTGCGTTCGTATGTCCATAATGTGAATCAATAAAACTGCTGATCAGTGACGCAAGTGTAAAGATACTATCACTGAAACAGTCATCTATCACAGGACTGAAAAATGTCCACGGCGTTTATACCATTTGAGAGACTGACTTCTGAAATGTGTTGTCCGACTAACAGAACGAAAGAACCTGGCAGTAATTCTGCGTTGTACACATTGAATGCTGCCGAGTCCCAGAAAGTGGTGGCTTCAATAAACAAGAGGGACAAATCTCTTCTGACACAGCACAGGCGACAGATAATCCCGTGTGAGACTGATGAAGCATTACACGAATCAGGTATACAGAAATAAGCATTGTGATTCCCCTAAGATCATTAGAACCAACTATGCGCAAATGACAATCTGTAAAGTGTTTTGCAGTCCTTAGGCGCTACTTTTCAGCCTAATAATCACTTGATTGGAACGGATAGAAGGCACAGATTGGGAGAGGCAAACATTTTTTATTCTTTTCAATCACCCGCGTAAAATATGTTAAATGACGAGAAGCGACACAGCGGAAAACATTGTTCGTCAAATGTTTTCGCGTACATAGTGGTGGCTTAAGTTTGTTACCTGATAAAGCCTCGCAAAAACCCAACAGTCTCGGGTAGAATCACTTGAAGCGCCATGCCGAGGTCAATCTGGTGACCGGATGTCATAAAATGTTTCGCGACTAACGAGGGGGTGCTCTTTTTCTGTTCGAGCGACGGATAGGTCATCCGACTCACACGCTCCCCATTCGTTGACTTAGGCATCGATCCATACTGCCTATATATGTCTTCTTACGCGCAGTTGAACTGATAAATTATATGAGGAGTGTTTAGGTCGGGCCTCTTGGTCGATTGTATGTTCAGGTTCAGTCCCTTGGTTGTATGTGAAATGTTTATTTCATCCGAAGAGCATGTACGCTTTAGCGCCCACTTGAGGTTTTGGCTAGTTCGGTTGAATAGTTGATCACCTTTGAATAGTATCGTGACCATAACTCAATTTCTCCACTAAGCCGACTGGAGTTCCTTTAGGTCGTTCTCTTTTGTGAACCTTGATAATCTTATCAGAGCACCCATTTGCGTCGAGAGTCTCTATTAGGAACTCCTCCTTCTGCAGTTGATCTGGGCTGCAGATATTTGAGGTTTTATAGAAAAGTGCTTTTACGAGACCGCGTCTGTAGGCAACTGATAGAAAGCTGGAGACCTGAATGTACTGCATATTTCAAGTTTCTTTACGATAACTTGTCTCATGTATTATTCTATCTATATATCTTCGTGGATATCACTTGTAAGCTTAATAATCATTCGTGTGCAATGGGATTGTTTACCCTAATTAACATCGCCAGTGAATATGCATCAGTTCAAATGCTAATTTCTTTGTGTGAACAACGCGGCATTGGTTTCAAAACACGAAAAACAAAATTAGCCACGATTTCTCCGAAAAGGTGGAAACCGTGCAGCAAACGGCTTAATAGTTTCCTACTTGGAGTGGACAATTTAATCCTTACTTTGTACGAAGGTCCCCAGATCCCATCCAACTAAGATGCAGGATGGTAAGGACGGCCGAAACGATTTCAAATTCACGAGTTCTGTGCCTGAGCAAAGGTCGACAGCTTCAATTTTACACATGGAATCGGCTTCATTCTGGTTCATTTTTCATTAAAGAAAGGTACTCATCAGAACTATACTTTGTTTAACTGTTCTATCGGTTGATTAACCAGTAGATCAGAAGGATATATTTTAATACATGATTTGAATCTCTTACCATGGTAAATGAAATTCAGCCACCAAGAGGAGCGTGGAAAGAAGTAAAGTATTCATAGAATGAACAAACTTATGTGAGCTGCTAACCGCAATTTGTTATAAAGCAATGAAATTAAAATGACTTTGGATGATTATGTGAGTGGAAAAATCGCTCATTGTGCAACGTTTATCTATACACAACTAACAACCGGAATAGTTGCTATAGGATACAGTCCTGAAGTTCTGTAAACGATAATGAAACCTCCAGATGGTCTGGTGGCCATGACGTCCCGCTCACAGTCATTCTCCTAGGCTTCGGGTTGCAGTTCGATTCTGTTACCCGTGCGTTTTTGGCGATTCCTCAAAAGCCTAGTCAAACAGCTTCGCAGTGCTGTGCGGATTACAGACAGTGAGTCGGAGTTATGTGATACCTGATGAATTATTTGCGTTATTTGGAATTTTTTTCAGGCTACCTCATTTCCAGGAAAATGATTATATCCGACAAGATTACTTAGTGTTTCATGTAATTTCCCCGGGCGAAACTTCTACGGAGCCTCTTGCCCACTGAAGACCTGGCATTACCAGTGATAAAAAAGGAGTCACCATCTTCAACGAGGATCGTCTGACAGAAAAACACTCATCTATTACACATCCCAAGAGACTTCACACATTTGTCTCAATGAGCAACATCATTTGATATCTGTCAGAGATTCCAAACAATTTCAGAATTCAATCTTCTTAATTTCTTCTTTCTAATCATGCCACAGAGAAAACTTGTTCGATAGATCTTAAGGCAACGGGAAATTCCAGAATTAACAACTTCTAACTTGACTGATCAATGTTCTGTCTGCTGAGGTCATCAACACTCCAGTATATATGTGCGCTAGTTGAAGGTGATAATCCCTATTCGCAGCTGACCGAAGGAGGCAAAATAAACATCAAATACGGTCATGCATATTGAGCAAGAAGGTCGCTTTTACTATTCCGTGTCAACTGCACTGAGGTCATTGGAATATGAAATTTCTTGCTTGTATTGATTTATGGAACACCAGTTTGTTTAGCCACGGATGAATGTGCACGCTGCACCAGATGTGAACGCCAAACAATCGTTGGTGCATTTTTTTATTCAGTTGTTCCTAACATTCATTTTCTTACTAAGTTTCGAATCTAGGTATTGTGCTTTCATTTTGCCCGATGCTCACTCGCCCGTTTTCATCACAGTTCCGCCAGGCCAAATTTGAATTTTTAATGGACTGATATCTGACAATTAGTCGAATACGTGCAGTAGTAAAACGTACAAATACATTAGGTTCATTTTAGCCAAATTTCACGCGCAACCTTGCTAACGTGACTTTCGGCAGAATTTCAAGTCCATATTCCAAACAATTGACTTGAACACCGCTTTTCTTAAAATCGGCTGGAAACATTTGAAATGATTACGCTAATTTCCAGGTATACTGGCCATTTATTTATGAGCTAATGTGTTTCAGACTAAATTTCTGAAGGTATGAATCCTGCCCAGTTGACAACTGTTGTGGTTACCGGTTAGCATCAATTTGCATGCGCAACCACTGTTAGTAGCCACTTCGGGTGCGGCTAAGCGGTCCGCGGTTTCACTAGGGAAAGCAAATCAAGACCTGCCCAATAAATCTGAGTTATGAAGAAAAATATCGATCAATGGACTAATGTATATGACATTGTATCGACAATATGGATTTTATGGTAGTGTCTTAGGGTAGAGTGGTGATATCGAATGTCCCTTCCAGTGCTTCAGCCATCGGTTAATGATAGCCCTCTTTATGTCTAGTGAGGAATCGTTTACTATAAATAAAATGTAGTATTAATAACAAGATCGTTCTTGACAATGATAATCACATTGAAAACAGGTAATGTAAACATTACGGTCCGCTTTACTTTAATATTTCAGTCCCTATGACAGTTGTGATATTGCTTTTCCAGAGTTTGAAACGTTCTCTTTTCCTCCTACTGCTTCCACCTCTACCTCTCCGTTAACGTCGAATTAACATACAAAATAAAAAACGCCAAGCCACCGAAAACCACATACTTCCATGATACAAATACATATAGTCGAAGTTAACTGACCAAAATGAACACTGTTGGTATGCTAATCATCTGTTCCTCATTGTATACTAATTCTTGTATGATTTTTTCTGCTTCACTGGGATCAACAGCGGTGCATAAAAATAGAGTTCTGCATCGCTTGTTGTTCTTTCTGAGTGACATGAATGCTTGCTCGTGATAAATAAGACAGTTTCTCTCCTGTCAGATTCTGTGAGTTGTTTGAAATCAGTCATTTTTAAGGATCTAATTGCGTTTAGTCGACTTCGGCTTGCACAAGACAAAAAGTTGACTCCCAGTTTCCCCAGTGTCTAGATCGGTGTTGCCAGCAAATTTCCGTAGCACTCAACATTGGACAGTGCTAGGTGCAGTATCTGAATCAGCACACAGTTTTTTTCATTGCATGCATCATGCAATCGTGTAGGGGGATGGGCACGCTCCATGGCCACCATGACCCACCACGCCAGAGAGATAAACATGGAGTCGCCTAGAATCACATGAGGTTTCAGTAAGCCCGACCTGGTAACGGGCCGCCGAACAGCAAACTATCGTCTGCCATCAAAACGACCGGTGGATCTGGATATCGAACCTCTAACTTTTTAATGGCAGACGCTCAGTCTACTTCACTGCTGTCGATCATTCACATTCAGTTTTGTTAACCTTTCCAACTATGCCAACGAGCATCCACAACATTCGCAAACTTACTCGCATCATCACGCCTGACCACCTGACTTGCTATTTGGCCTCATGATGACAGCACTTCGATCTTTCATGACCTACTTTTCAACTAGGACCTTGCTTGATTTCGCTGAAGTCCTAGGCTATACATTTTGGTGCTCTTTTCAAGCATTACTTAACAATTCCTGGAACCATTTTTGAAAGATCCATCACGATTTTTAACATGTCAACGAGATAACCACGTATCCGTCGAACCCTGAAACAGCAAACACCCAGATCGTAAAGTCCTTCTATGTAACATTTACTCAGCTGGCTAGCCATCACCTTGGTAGCTAAGTTCTATACCTCTTCTCAGCAGTTTGCATTCTGTAAGTACGTAGTCCAGGTATGCACATAACACTTTAGATGCAACCTTAAGATAATCAAGTGCAGCAACCGAAAAGCTCCAAATTCCATGCAAGATATTGATGGCCTAAGTCTAAGTAGCTCTCACGTCGTCTTTATAGTTGTGCTTAATCACCGTCTGGAAGGGTTACCATCTTTTTAATATTATAAGTAGATCCGTGGCCTAGGAAATCCCTATCACTTCTGCTGTCCCATTTAATTTGTCTTGCTTTGTAGAAGCTATCCTCTGACTGGGATTTAAGTGCTTCGGCGTTCTCTTCTGGAATGCTGCGAGGTGATGGCACACCATAAATGGAGAGGCAACGTGGGTTACGCAGCTTCCAAATTAATTTGTCGACGACTATGAGGGAACATATGGGCTCTAGAACCGATAACTGGGGAACACCTCGTGACAAGTCAGCTGGGGCTATTATGTAACCTCTACTCACTCCTCTAAGAAAGCTGCTTGTCCAAGTATTGACGCTTCCTGTGTTTCTAAGTACGGTTCAAGTATTTATGGTTGAATTAGCTGAAAACCTTGTTGAACTCACCTACCAAACTTTGTCCATTTAATCTTCGTCTAATCGTTTGCTAGCTTATTTAGGATAGGTGATTTGGTCGTTAGACAAGACTTTCCTTCAACGAATTAAGTCAGGCAAGGCCGGACATGAAGGGAGCGGGCGAACTCATTGCAATCCTCCTCCCCGTGATAAAGGTTTTGTGAGATTTTTCGACAGGACTTATTCAGGCTAAAGGTAGAGCACATCGGTAGCTCGCAATGCCAGTCACATCGAACACAAATCGCAAGGCACGATCCGTGATTTACCCAAATTGATGGCGCCGATGCTTCAGGGTTTACTTTTGGTTGACGGAATCACTCTACAGACAGCAAAAGCGAATGGGTGAAGCGGGACTGCATGAATTTCATCCCCCAGTCGTCATGAACTCCCAATTTAATCTTAGTAGCCAAATGATTGCAGCACTGCAGAATATCCCAAAGTTTATCGTTTTAAAAACGAGGGCTGAAAGTTATCTTCAATGATTTAGAAGTTCCATGCTATCTTAGTTTAGAAGCTATTACGAATAGCAACCTGAAAGGTCTCGATCACCATGCTCCTATAATTTTCCAAGTAAGAGTGTGTGAATGAAATGTGTCAGATTTAAACAAAGGCATCCCGCGAAAATGAGGATGCGCACATCGTGAAACCAATATCTGAGAAAAGTTCGGTATTTCTGTGTATCCACAAAAGCAGTTCATCTATCCTCGTCGTGGTAACAGTATCTACAGGTTCAGTAATAGTGGCCAAATCGGATCTGTCAGAGGTCAAGGACGGAAATGTGGTGGATGAACCATCTACGAGAATCCAGAGAATAATTTCACGCCACGTGGAAATTAAAAAAATCCAAGTTCAAACATACACACCGTGACAAACTCTGATCTACGCAAACCGAGAAAAATATTTCTAAGCAGCTGGTATAAATGAAGCATTCTCGTTCCGGCCAAGGCTCGGATTTCAGATGCGAAAACCTTGTAGATCTCAAAAACATGTCGGAATTTTTCTACTTTCTAAATAATTCAATCACGAAGTACTCTAATCCGGTCCATGTTTACAGTCTGACAGTAATCAGGCTTGCAATGACAGTGAATCTTCAGAAAAAAGAATATTTCCAGACATCATTTCACCGTGATTTGCTTTAACGCTTCTAGTAACATTCGTTTAATCCCAATTTACCGGAGACAATAACGGCCTGCTTTTTTTATCCAATACGTTCCACTGATTTTGCTTATCACTCTGAACGTTTTGCCATGGTTCTTTTTCCTTCTGTTTCCATGCGTACGTACCACCGTGCAACGATATATACATTTCGTTTTCCGTATCTGGTCCTCTACTGAAGTCTTCTTTATTCTTTTAGCTACAGCAAATTCTTCAGTAAATGGTTTTAGATTTTGATGAAAGAAACATCCATCTGTAGTGTGCTGAATGTCTGCTAAGAGCTCCGCACCCATTCAGGGAGCCAGGAACGAAATTACTGAAATCGGAATACATGGACTTGTAATTAGGTGAATTAATTCCATGTCTACGCAATCAAATACATAGATAAGGGCACTGCTTTATGTAGTGCTTATGTTCTGTGTACCTTTGGGGATTAACTCAACTAGTGTAATGGCTAGGACTATTGACTTACAAACGTTAGTTCCGGGTTTGCATCCTAACGAGAATAAAACAGCTGTACTGGGCTTCCACGATGTGTGACGAATCTTTTGGAAAGTCAAGTGAAAGTAAGCCCAATTAAATCAAAAAGACAAAATTTCCTGTAGGTTCACTCTCATTGGTCAGATCTCTAGTCCTCACTGCCAAACGTGGACTGCGAAAACTGAAACGCTTCCAGAAAATTCCCGATTGAGACATTTGAAAACACTGTGGTAAACGGCCTCGTTCTCGTAGCCTCACAACTGGCTACGTACAATGCCATTTGCAAGTATTGGGATGGGATGATTAAAAATAACGTTGGTAGCAAATAATGAGAAATCGGGATGATGTGTTGACAAAGATAATGTGTATCCGCCGCTGCACTACGTATTTTGCCCACATCTCGACCAGTTCGCCTTTAACAGACGAAAGATAGACTGCCTATGTATTCAATCGCTTACTGTGAGTACCAGTTCGCTTGCACCTGTGGGGCAAGTTATATAAGTCGAATCACAAGACTGTCTGAATGTATAAAGGAACATCGCTCGAACTGGCTGAGTAAAAGATCGACTATGAATGAACAAACGGTAATCACCATAGCCCAGCTAGTATCGTATCATCTAAGCAACACTGGTGAAGCTTTTCGTCCCGCCCATATTGTCTGCTGAAGATTAGCAAAGAACATTAAAAGTCGGGTTCTGTCCACGACCGAAGCGATTGCGATCCACCTGAATAATGCCCCTATATACTCCCAGAAACAACACGTAAGATCACTCAGTCTATCCTGGCCATCAAAGCAACATACAGCTACGTAACTAAAGAACCAGTGAAGCCGACATGAAATTTATCAACACACATTACCCATCGTAACACCGAATGCATTGTACCCATGTAGACATATCATTTCGATTTCCCCAACCTTTCTACCATTAATAGTATTAACCGACCATCTTATTCCAATGCCAATACAGCGCGTTCCATTTAGCCAATTGCGAAACACCGAAAAGATGTCAACTAGACACATTTTAGTTCCATAACCTTGAGGAGAGAGACGATCAAAGGTTAAACGGATATCTCGAACAGTGAAGACGACTGAAGACTATGGACATGCGCTAACAGTTTCTGCTCCGACCGTTGGGAAACGAATGCGAACTGTATGCCAAGCCCATCAAGTAGGATTATGTTTACAGAACAAGCAATCCTACTTACTATGATCTAAGACTTTGGGTGTAAATAGAAAGACTGTGTTTGTGTAAACTATAGTATATAATCCAGTATTGTCTGATTTGCGGAATAAAAGAACGAGGAAAGAACTGCATTTTTTCTCACCTGAATGGGCAGAATTTTCCACTAATTTTAATCTTTAAAATTTTATATGATCTGACAGATTAAGATCAACAAGCATGAATTTCCCTTGCTTTTAGATATGCGACTTCTTTAAAATTTCAATTTCTACTAAATAAAGAAATGATATGCAAACTGCAATATTTTTCTGTCAAACCTTGGTCAAAAACACTCCATGCCAATTTGTATATCCCTCTATTCCTGCATTCATGCGCAAAGAGAATCCCGGAAGGTGCTTGAAGACTCTACTAATGGCACTGCAAAACTAAAATTATCCTCAGAAATATAATTTGGACTTTAGAATATTTCAATGTTCACCAGTAAGTCCAGACATTTTCCCGTAGCGCTTCACAGTACCACAAAATTTTCCCTTCGAAGTGGCTCCCTGTTTGCCCCACCTGGTTATTTTTACTCCTTCAAATCCACTAAATTGCAATATTTTTCGCCCTTCTGGTTTCCTTCACTTGGAATTTTGACTTCTTCAGTGGTCTTTAAAAATGATAGTGTTCTCCGTTGCTTATCATCTCACCCAGGGAATCAAATGAACTCTCGACTGACCTTGCTCAGTCACAGTTACGCCTAAGCTGTAAAGTAGGGCCAAGACGTGAAAAACCTGCCTAAACTTTGACGAGATCTCGGGAGTGAATCCATGCAAGCTCATTGCAGCTGCAACCTGAGTAATAACACTAAATGCTACCATCTTGCGGTATTTGTTTTCTTTTTTTACCCCTACCAAAATTCGGTCGGGATTTTACACCGATACACAAGCCACTGTTGCCAAGACCAATCCGTAACAAATACAAGTTTCTTCGGGACGTACACAATGCACCAGAGAAGGTGATCCAATTTCCAGGTATCTTCTAACCAGTTCCGATTTTTTCCAAGGTGTCACCTTTTTTCTGTATTCCTTTTCAACTTGCAAAAAAGGATTTACCTGTTCCCTACCAATCCCAACTTACTCAAGTTTACTCACGATGTTGCGATGCCTTAGTCAATGTCAAGGGTGAACTTGCCACACTGAATGAAGACTATAAATTCTGTCATTGCTCTTTTCCCGCTTCATTTGTGCTCCTAATGAGTTCATCTCAGTTTTGAAATACTTATCCCCGAGAACGTTGAGCGTAGTCGAAAGAAGTAATTCTGATAGGCCCGATCTACCTCTTTCCTTACTACTCAAAACGTGTATATCTCCCTTTGCGGCCCGAGTGTATAACCATTTTGATATTTACCTTGCCTTGAGAGTCAACTTTCTTTGTCGTAAACAAGTCAAAAATACGGCCAGTTTGCAAGAAAGAAAGGATAAACCTATTGTCTGCCGTTCAACATGTTTTACGGAATTCGAAAACTTTTATCCTTGAACCTATATCAACTGACGTCCAATTTCACAATCCCTTGCAGTTTTCGTGCTAATCTTTAGTGTCTACACTTGCGGACGTGAACTATAACGTTTACTCAGCCACTTCTCTTGACGGTGGATTTCGCATAATAAAGCCTGTTTTCCTTAACTGTTCTAAAGGTTTTGTCTCCCTCGATGACTGCGCCCTGTTTCAGGTTCTCCACTAACATGGCGCTGATCTAAATGTGTCAGGTTGCCTAAATGACTGTTCTCACAACCGCATTCAGTTTAATTCTTTCAAGAGAAATGAGCGTTTACTCTGCTAACTGCCTGACGTTTCCCATGAAGCCATTCTATTCCCATTTTCTTATTTTACTTGATAGAATGCCATATTTTTCCCTACTGCACATAGTACAAATAAACCGAAGAAAATGTTTTCGGTTGTCTTCGAAATGCTGAACGCGGTTTGAATCATCTATAAGACAATGTAAATGAACCCAGCAACTGATCTTCCCATTGATTATCCCTAAGGGTTCATAAATGCGTTGATGTTCCCTTTAATGTTCCGCGTGATTCCCCAAAATTTACCTATCATCGATGACCCGGTGTAATTTGCGACTACTAATTAATACGTCTGAAAAAATTCTTCTATCATTTAACCAGGACTAGATTTGACCGACAAACTTTCCTGCACCCAGCGCGTTAAACTTGTGTTCCATAAGGTGTAAAGGCTTTCTATGGTATCCTTTAGGTTGAAAAACCTCAGAGTACTTGCTCTTCAATTTGTCACTTCAAGTATTCTCACTTCTTGACTCTACAAATCCTCATTACTCCTTTCCTTCTTGAAAGAAAAGGATTATATTCTTGTTTTCAAACCTCTGGAACTGTCTGAACGTTGCAGGGGAACTAACAGAGATAGACTGGCCTATTTCATTGTTCAAAAATGTTTTGATACCTGCGACCGATTATCCGACAGTGTGTTATCCAGTCGCTACCTTCACGCAGCCTTGTCCAGAGCATTTTTCTCAGTCTTCAGCTTGTTTCACATTTGGGTTCCTTTCTTCTCATACATCCGCATACATGTATAGTCTTATTGTGCACCTTGTTCGCTTACGCATAAATTGTTAGTTGGTAATGTGTGGTTCTTGTTGTCAGCACTAATGTAAGCAGTTATGTACTTCCATGCTCCTTAATTATCACTTTATTAAGCCGCTTATTTTATACAAATGCACATTCATTTATGCATGCAATCTTCCTAAGCATCGGTTGTACTTTTTATTTGTTCAGGCTGGAAATTCACTCACACGTGTGCGTAAAAATTATTTTACTTGACTTGGCTTTGACTAATTAAAGGTAACTCAAGATATTCTGTGAATGGGCAAAGTGAAATATCAAGAATACATTTTTCAATCGCCAGGTCCCGGATCTCTGGAGACACTGGCACCAAAACCACTAGCTTCCTTGAAAGGATAAATCATGTGAAATATTTATGCGTTACACTGCAACAAAGACTGCAGTGATTTCCGCATATCGAAATCAATACGAGAAAACTGCTTCTACTGTCTAGTCAAATTATGGAACTATGGCAATATGGTGGTCCAGATTCCTTTACATCCACTGCTATAAAACAGCCTCAACTATCAATCATTTTGTCAGGCTTGTTAGAAAGATGTTTCACCACCCTATGTATTAGCTTATGCATCAATTTTTTGTCTCCATTGTGGAGCCTTGAACAACCTAGTCTTTGAGTTATGCACTAGCTACGTGACGGTGAAGATCATGTTTAAACATATTATGCCTTCTGACACATCGCAGCCATTTTATCCTGGTCTTTCTTTATGCTAGCCCCATAGATCAATATTGTTCAGGTTCACTCAACCTCCAAGTAGGTAATCATCAAACAGGAATTTTGTTGGTTTTTTTTCCTAGCAGTTTTCTTAGCAAACAGAAGTTACATTTAGTGTAAACGGATTATCCTGTTCTTAATTTGCAGACTGTCTAGTTACAGATGCATCTTTAAGGCCGAATAACATTGAAAATGTGCTAAAACCGGAATTTATCATTAGGTAATGAAAGTTCAATAGGATTAGTTGACAAACAAAACAAAACTGCGCAGCCCTTTTTATCGAGTGCCGTTACTTTATGCCCGTTTCTAAGATAAAATCTTCGCTATACAAATCAGTCGCTCGGAACTTTCGCATCATGGCTCATTTTAAAGAGAGTGAACCGAATCAGATTCGTGGCCACATACTCGATCAATTACAATAGAAAACAAATGATTACCAGTAAAATTTATGTCCAAAATGCGACTTTCTTCGGCCTGTCGAGCATGAGTTAGACTTAGTATTCAAGAATTTACCGAAGACCTACACTGATTTCCACCAACTTTTAACCACAGATGTGATCTTTAGGGTTAAGGATGAGATATTAACTTCCTAATGTCTCATACTCCACTGCACTGACGATACAGTCATAGCTCTGATATTGTTTTGTTCTTCAGTCCTTTTAATTAGAGAAGCAGAAACTGTTATTCCTTTGGAAAACTTCAAGTCTAACAATTACCAGAAAGGAATAAAATTCAGAGAACTTAATGATATCAGGTGATAAGCCCGATTGTTGTCAGACTTGAAAAAATGGACATTTTAGATGCAATCTAATCAATAACCTCAGTACGGCATCAATAAGAACAAACGAGTAAAATAATTTGAACCCTTTGCAGCCGACGGTGACCAAGTAGCCTGCATATCTGCTCGCCAATATAGACCTCTTGGGCTTAAATCCAGCCATTTCCAGTCATCTTGTTAACTCCCTTCCACTAGGCTTTCGCATTCTAAGTCACATGATGTGTGCAAATATTTATTTACAACATACGACAAAGGTTTGTGAATGTTCTCAAAACAACCAATTTGACTTCGCTGAGCATAAGTAGTAGAGGACGGAAATACTACCATCAAAGATAAATTCGCCAAAAAGAACCAGAAAAACACGATTCCGAGCGGCCTGTCAGAACTGGTCCAGGTACGAAACGGACACAGAACGAACATCCGTAAGTGCGGCATCATAGTCGCTGGGTTGCTGGGACTGTTTCACATTGGTTTTAACTGAATGTAAATCATCAAGTGTCAGCCCGCTTAGTTGAGCAACTGAAGTATTCGACCAACAATTGTTAGTTCCAGAAACACGTCTTAACGAAAATGACACAGCCATATAGTATTCACATTTTTCTAATCCTCAGTGGATCTTTGAATCTGCAAGATGGACAATCCCCAGTAGTGTTTACCTTTTCAGTGCGCAGTCATTTAAGTATACTACAGTGATCAATATAATATCACTCAGTATAATACCAAAAGTTGATCTTCTTTTCAGAACAAATTACCCAATCATAATTCCTAACTCATAGCAGTGTTTACCATGATGAAACTTTCTATCTCAAAACTCATTCAGATTTGCACTGGCAATTGTAGGTTCCACAATAACTGATGATAAGCGAGATCGGAAAGGCCTCCTCGCTTCTAATTAGTCCAGCCCGTGGCACTTAACGAGTACTCGAGTACGTGGCACTACGAAATTCACGCGTGTCCAAACACAATCAAATGAGATAAGGGCATGGTCAGTATTTTTTTCTTGCTGTAAACCAAATAAGTGCACTACTTTCACCTTACATGACCCTCATAATTCTACGGCCCTAGTCATTTGTGGATCGGTGCCATTAATATCCCACATATATGAGATTGGTTTGGGCTGTGCAGTGCGGTTGGAGAGGCATGTTGCGGGGAGGAGGGGACGCCATTCTCCAGGGATAGGGGTGAAATGTGAGAACCTAGTTGTTGCATAGGCAAATCATTGGACGAATGAACGACTTGTCCCTCGTAAGAGACACTATAAAATAACTCCCAACAGCCTTGAATGCACAGAATACTCGCACCTGGAACTGAAAACCGTGAAGACAGGTGAGTTAGTTTATCCCACCCTGAATTATCCATTCATTGCTGGGACCAGCAAAAGGTCTGGTAGACACCTTTAGCTCTAGGAACTACCCTCCTTTAGATTTTCAGACCGCTTATTTTTCCCTAAACAGATGCAAACCGAATTTAGTAGTACTACTATTATTTTGCATACTGGCCTCGATTTGCTTGCAAAAACCATGTAATTGTACATTCTAAAGTATGAATCACTTATTTTGATCGTGAAGAACGGGTGAACAATGACTTGTGAATCATTATTCACATATTGGTTTAACCCGAGAGATGCTGACTGTCTTCTTGCGTTAGAAAAATTTGAAAGACCAGCTCAAACTCACACATTCGCCACTAAGCTCACTTTATCTACCATTTTAGTGGCAACACTTACCATCCCGATTTCCTTCTGAAGAACGAGGGCGGGAGCAAGCGTGCGTATGTACATGGCAGTGGAAATAACTTAGCTCGTCTTTATCTTGTATCTTTTTACTTCCTTTATAAATGAGCCAAAAGTGAACATCGTTTGTCAGGAGGGGGCAGTGGCAAACGGAGGGCTACCAGGTGGCAAAGTTGACCAACGGTGGGAGGATTTGAACCGGCGAGTCCAAACGCCACGACCTTATCAGTTCGACCACCGCTGGTCAAACGGAGACTGGAGTACTTGGGCATCGAGCCCAGTACCTCTCGCATGCTGAGCGAGTGCTCCACCATTTGAGCTAGTACCCCGACTGAGCTAGCTTTGTGTAAACATGGATGACGATGAGGATGAAACTTCTTTCAATCCATGCAAGTCAGGTCAGGTAAAACACTGTTGTTCACTAATCCCAAGATAGTGATGCTCAGCACCATATCTAACGGCACAGTATCCATTGCCTGAAAATGTTCGTCTTACATCGATACCTCAAAGACCAAACGATTGCTAGTTGCTGCTGACACCACAGTGTGATGCCAGGTCCTCTGATTCTACATTATCATTATTATTCCGTAATTACCGTAGTAGCAACAACTGTGGAACATTCGCGACGAAATTAGTACTGACGAATAAACTAGGCGATCAGGCGCACTTTGCTGTTAATATTGTGCAGCATTCGAAATTATTAAGGCCGACGCAATTCAAAACCCACTTTCATAGGGTTTTCTGGGCCCTAGGATGACTAAAATTTACTGGGGTATTTCTTCGGTTCAAGCCACTTCTGTTCCCTGGGAGCAGCAGCAGGGAAATATTCGCCGTGCGAGCAGTTAGTATCAGTTTTCTATTAGAGAGTTAATCATGCAGCTCAAAGTTTTCCGGAAGCATTATTATTCCCCTGTTACACAAAACCGACCACAACGACAGGAGTGGACGTAAAATCAACAAGAATGACAACAATGACAATAAAACCAAGAGCCGCTACTAACCACTCGAAGAAATACTGTGTTCTTACGAAAACCATGATCATCTTTAATGGAAATTTCAACGTAAGATGAGTAGAATTCAAAGGAATTATACCGTCATAATTATTTAGTCTTGTCTATAGAACGTAACTGAAACAAATAGACTTCACCACTTATCCTGAATCTTCTCGACACGTATGTGCATATTGAATACCAGAATCACGAAGGCCAATAAACATTCAAGATAAAAGGTCATGATAGCGTGTCGAAATTGGAAGTATGTCCCAGTAGTAAGGGTGAATAAAAGAGAATTACAATGTCCGACGCCAAAATAAGGAGGCGACAAACAGCTATCAATGTCTACAAAATCAGAGTTTAGATTATGAATTGCTAGTAACTCTGCGTAGCCAAGCCGTGGGTGACTTCAGATGCCTCGTGCGAAGTGGCAAAGTACTGCCAAACGAGATTTTCCATCACCTATCTTCCAAGTTGGATTTTGACATTCCGAAGTCGATACTGGGTAAACGGATCACTGCAGTAGATGTGGTAAGAATATTCGTTAGTCTCTTTTATGCCATTAACCCTATAACGGACGATGGTAGGTTGTGGCACCTTATCTGTACATGTGTGAGTGAACTGTTCCGTTTGTTAGTTTAGTGGCAGTTACGACCGATAATACGCAATTTTACAGTCGATACTGGGCTTCATTACGTGAAACTGAAACACAGGTACACACAACACACGCTCCTGTTTTCGACATGATGATCAAATGCTTCCGGTCACAGTGTCACCTGATCAGTGGTCGACATCAGTTACGCGACTGTGTATCCGATACTAATGAATTGATATTACTGGAATAACTACACCGAATTCATTGACCACGATTAGGCAGCGATTGGTTCCACGCTTTGATTTTACCCTAGACCCAAATACAGCGGCAAGCTCCACCCCTGTTAGTTTCCTTCTTCGATTGGAAACAACAAGCCCATACCATCTGAGCAGGGAAAAGAGGCCCCTAGTTGGAAAACGGTCATGAAGTGTTACCGCTTTGTGCATATGGCTTAAGAAGCACGCTATACGTATGAAATGGTTTCATACAAATCACCAGGAAAAAATACTTTAAACGATACAAATAGTCATACAACAAAGCCTAACTCATGTCTTGCCGATTTCAATGGGATTTGGTCGGCACCAGAGAGAACTCCATGGCGATTGGTAACGCTTCTCGTCTTTCCACTTGATGGTAGAAAATAAGTACATATTTAGTGATTTGCACCTTGGACCCGAACTTGGACAGCATGAATGAGATACGCGAGTCCATCCAGAGTTGAGGACCAGGCACATTTGCATTGTCCATAAACCTCTGTAGAAAAGACGAAACAAAGATATGGTCCCGTGATTGTCAGTCGAAGTTCATCTTAATGATGACAGTACAAATCGTTGCAGAAACTAGTCGGATGTACTCTCAGCAATGTTGTTTGGAAAGGATGGGCCATTGTCAGTAAAACGATTCAGAGCCAAACTGCGTGGCTGATATGACCTAGTTAAACTGTACTGGATCCACTTAGCTATCATATACGTTTGTTCATTTCGCATGAAAATCGACAGATTGTCTCGCAAATAGATTTGCGAGGTCCGAGTAAAACGATATTAATACGAAAATCATGGACTTATGTTGCGACTGGTACACTCCCGAATCGAAATAAAAGATCAAACTCTAGATTCAAGACTATCCTATGATTAGAACTAGTTGTATCCTGGTCATAAGGGTATAGAGAACACAGTGAATAACAAGCAGCTTAGTTAATCACTGTTTTATCGTCTCGTGTTTCTTTTGCGAGTGCTTATTAGTATCTGGTAAAGCAGCCTATTTTTTATAAGCCAGATTGCGACTAACTCCGGATTGTCAATTGAGGAAGTTGCAAATGAGGAAAGGATCCGAACCCGTGTCCATCCAATCCGAAAGCCCCGACTTTACCCCCCTCATCCCTTGATTGCTGTCCAGTCCTAATAATTGATGGCTAGTCCAACTCGACTCTTAGCATTGCAAATCGTAGACTAAGTGTCAATCCTTTCTAACTAGCTGTGCTAAACAAACATCACCATCGATTTTGGTTTCAGTCGGTGCCCATTTTACCTTTTGGTTCCTTTCCAGTTTATACTCTGAGTTTCTTGTACCAGTCTGTGCCCTTCTAGCACAATGAAATGAGGATTAGATATTAAAGCTTGCTCATTTTGTCGTTATGTTTAACGGGCACAATTTTTTTGGTCTGACATAGTCACACCTGCTGTATTTTATGACGTGGTTTGTGCAACGCGCTTTTTTTTAAACGTGTAGCAACGTATTAATTTACTGCGGCACTTTCGTAGCTCGACAGGCATATATGTTATCAAAGTCCAGCCCTGGTAAATGCAATTAACGCGGAGACAGCAAAAAGAACTGCTACAACACGATAAACAGTTTTTTTATCCTAGCCTATTTGGGAATTCTTAGTAAGCTTGTACTTGAATACATATGGAAATCACTCATTCACGTTTGACAACGAGTCCTAGTTTGGATCAAAACGTCACGATAAACGTATTAACTCAATGTACGCCTTCTCAACTCTAAAAATATGGAAATGTGTACACATATGTGCTTACACTGCACTAGTGGTCAGGAAAATGAGCCCTAAATTCAAAGGGCAGCTGATTAATCTTGGCAATTCCTAAATTTGTTGAGTGAACTTACGCTTTGCAGCAAAAAATCGCTTAGCGTCTTGAATATTCAGTTGGTCATCACCGGAGGTCATTTGTGACTAGAAACCAACTATTCCATTTGGGCCTCTCATAAGACCTAAACCAAGCTTTCTGCATAGACCCGCTTCTACTAGTGCGCAATAAACTGGAAGGGGGATTGCCGTTCACACTCAGTGTGGGTCTTTTATTAAAGGAGTACTTACCAGGATGGAGTGAGACAGTCATTTCGCCTTATTCACAAAATTTTGTGTGCGATTCAACATTCCCAATTAATCTGATAAGCAAACTGATGGTAAAACTGATATCGTTTTCCAAAAAATTATTCATCAATTATTTGCAAGTTGTCCGACCAACCAGTAAATTCCATTATCCATTGGATTTCACTTCATTTCGGATGCCTTCCATTTATTCGGTCGCTTTCCTTGATTCCACATGCTATTGACGAACACGATAACACTTCCCCACAAAAATATTTGCAACAAAATTCGACCCAGCCTGCTCTGATCCGCTCGAAAAATCGTTCCAAGGTACGAGTAGCAGAAAATGAAGACTGGTCAAATAATCCTCATCCTTTACTTGTTGGTTTTGCCTCTCTTTATGGCAAGACCTTCGAATCCGAATGAAGCGGAGAACCCCAACGGTAAGTCCTACTTTGACTATTGGAAGGTGCAGATCAATTTTCGTGTCAACAACCGTACGGATTGCGAATAATCTATTTGGTAGTAGATGCACGGTGGCAGCAGTTGCGTGGTTGTGAGAGTATATGAGATACAAAAAGTTGTGTCATTCACTATTGTGATATTCATGTCATTCATTACTAGTATGAGAAAATTCCTCATCAGGGATTAATTTTTGCAACCTCCAAAGGCATACTGCCGTAAGCTGCGTGTGGTTGCTATCTTGCAGGACTGTAGGTTCAAAAGTAAAATGAGCGAAGAATGCTTAATGAAAGTATTATGAAATATAAGCAAAATAATCATGTAGATCAAACAGCATTCAACTGTTTGCATCAACTAGACGTATCACTTCACACCTGTATCGCACGACAGTAGCTCACACATTTCCACCCGAGGTTCAACTTGCTCGACCTTAGACAAGAAATTGCTCCGGGTTTTTACCCTGCCACGTCATGGATAGATCACTTCAAAAGGTTTCCCACCCAATATCTGATCAGAGGAAACCATAAATCAAGGGAGTCAATCTGTAGGCACGTCTAACACGCCCCGGCCATCCAAACCTGTTAGACTTCATTTTCTCCTCAAAAATAAAGTTGTATGGGTTAGTACTCTGCAATCAACTTTGAGTTGCTTGATAAGTGTCCAGGCACATAGTAATGGCAACACGAAGTGGCTGATATTCAGAAAACCGATTGTTTTCACCTATCTTCCCTCCACAATGGTCATGATTCTGAGCCCTACATAAGAACTAATCCAATCGCTGTAATATGCACCTGAATTTTTATCGGTAGGCGAATATCACCCCGATGCCATGGATGATTTAGATTGGTGCAAGCCAATCCGAATGCCCGTAAACGGGACGTTAATTTGCATGAAATAAAAATATCTGCTGAAATGCAATCGCTTAACATTTAACCAATCCCTTACAAGGAAAAGGTTCGACTTTCAGTTAACCGAGTCCTGTAAACTGTTTGTAATTTTACAAATGTTTGCTTAGAAGAAAAACATCGTTTTCCATCAAGTCCTACGATGAACCGCAGTGAAACATGACAACAAACAACAGCTCAGCTTCTGATATTCGCATATACGAAGTGATAAAATGAAATGAATTTATCTAGCAGACCTTTCAGTGAGAGGCAGCGTTAGGAAACTGAACGAACAAATAAGTCGAATCACTTTTTCAGAACAAAAACGAAGATGGTAGACCCTGTGATCTAAAATCTGCTGTGGTACAACGATGCGAGCAATGCAGTTCAGACCTTGTTGAAAACCGGTTTGAACCTCGGCCATACTCATTTCGCAAGCAAAATAAATAATTGGCTTATTAAAATTTCTGCTAGGAGACAAAAGTAAACCGTATGAATAACCGGAATTTGAAGGCTAATTATGGCCAGCTTGAGGCCCAATACTTATCGCAGGGTTTTGTCTACCGATAAAGAACAATTTCTGGCCTAAATCCTTTTGTCAACACTGAGTTGGTTGTTCGTTCTTCACACAAGTGTTAATGACGGTTGTTACAGTTCATAAAATTATGCCTTAGGTAGTATCGTAGCCCAAATTAGAGCTAAAGGGATCTTTTACAGCCTTCTGCGTGCAAGAAAGGAAAGGAGTTCGTTGAAATGCCCAATCCCCAAAGCCAGAAAAACCTGTTCTTCTGAGAACTTGCAGAATGAGTTTAACACTTTCATCAGCGTTATTCGATGCAAGGCTATCCAGATAAATTTATAGAGAATAATGTGACCGCTCACAAAGTTGGAAATCCTGAGATCGCCGCGGCTGAAAAGGGTGGACAATTTACCTTTGTCCCTTTCAGATTGCACCATTTATCAGAAACTGTTACAGGACCTCTCAATGCAGCAATAAGCTCAAGTTTAACGCTGAGAAATTGCACTGTTCACTGGGGGGCTCACTCTTGATAAGCATGGAGAATAAAGACGGATTGCCTAACCTGACCTCTTCTAAGATAACGCATTAATTCAGATGCGTTTTTGGCTCCTTTAATGTCGATCGAAATGCTCATCAAGTATCTACTCCTATGAAAAACAGCTCCTGCAGGCTTAATCTTGACGGATCAGGGACGATATCAGGGGCGATCTTGGTACATCTGGTAAAAATCGGTCACCGTATAGAGCTTAATCAAGCATTTGGAGACATTCACCAAGTGCCGCCCAATCGATTTATCGGGATAGGAAAACTTGGGATTAAAGGTATGACCCAAATCTTTGCGCCAAAATGTTCGGTTCATGCCCCGCATCTGCCATGGCCTACATCAACAAACGTATGTGCACATGCGTAACACGATGACACTGTTTTTTTTTGACATGGACCAGAGGATTGCGCCATGTGCTTACCCATGTAACTGTGCTCATGAGCGCACCACTACAATCGCAGTAATCATTCTCTAACACTTGAGTTTATGTCCTGTAAATTGCAATACCAAGCTTAGAAGTTTCGAAAATAATTGTTCACCTGATGTTTTCTCGATATATTAATCGACGCTTTTCATGCATGTAAATTAAAGTCTAAAATGTCCTACAATTAACTATTTCTGGTGTCGCAGTTAACTAAACAATCATTCTGATGAGGTTTCAACCAGCAAATCGTTAGTAATTCAACCATCTAAATGACGCAGGCGCCAAATGATAAGAATTGTCAACAATGACTGAGTTCTGAGCAGCACGTTCCAATTCGAACTCTAAAGGTATCATGCATTCTGTGCTTCTGTATGCATCGGTTTAGCCTCGGAAGACAATGAAAGCACCGGTGAAGCCGAGACCCAGAACGATAAGGAAGCCGTAGAAAACGATGAGGAAAATTCGGGCAAGGGTGCGGAAGATTCGGAATCAGATGCAGAGTCTGGCGGTGACGCAACGGCAACAACAGTTTCAGCAGACGAAACACAAAATAGTCAAAATTCCGAGAACTCAGAAGAGAACCAATCCGAGACAGATCAAGAAGAACAGAATCCAGCAGACTCAGGGGAAGAAAAGAGTCAGAACAATGAGTCGGCTTCCGTGACTGAGTCACAAACAAACGAGGAGTCGGGCAAAACTGTATCGGAACAGCAAACCATGGAACAGGAAAATTCACAACAGATGGAACAACCCAAGACATCGAAGGACACAGCAGATCAGCCAGTGGCCAGCCAAGTTTCAGAAGCTCCAGGTGGCGAGGGTTCCACTACAAGTTCTGAAGATAAAGTGAACGCAAGCCAATCGGAAGAACAAGAACAAAAAATGGAAACTAATCAGGACAAACAGAATGAAAGTAGTTCCGATGTGTCTGCGAAAAATGAAACGGAATTGATTAAAACAGCTTTGACGATGGACGGTAAAAATAAGGGTGCGAAAGAGTCTGAGATGGCGAATGAAAATTCCAGTTCGGAGAAGAGAGGTGAGGAGATGAAAGAACAAAAGGAAGGAGACAAAAAAGACAAAGAAGACGTCGAAGAACAAGTGCATGATAAATTCACACACAGTCAAAAAAGCTTCCACCTGCCCCCTGTCAGTGAAGGCGAGAGTAATAACTGGGTAAATATTTCCGCCTGGATTGCTAGCATGGAATCTGAAACGCCAAAATTTGTTGACGATGACGAAGATTATCTGGTAAGCAGCTGTGAATACCTTCGTGAAAAAATCCGCGAAGAATACGGACTTAACATGTCGGAGACCGAAATTAGACGCGCTGTTTCGCGGATCCCGGATATACGAAATGACACAGATCCCGATACATTCTTCTTTGTGGTAAGTTGATTGTCTCTGTTAACTTCTTTTCTTGATAATTTCACACGAACGACACTTTTGATGGAACAGATTAGTTTGATACCAATCCGCAGTTTCTACTCTACCTTCTCTCTTCGTCGGCCTTTCTCCCAATATCACAGAAATGGGTTTTATACAGCAACTGCACAACGAATATTGCCATCAGTAGGGCATAACTGACACTAGGTGAAATAATAAGAGTCATTTTCCTTGGGCTATTTACAATGGATTGATTTACTAAACCTTTGCCTATTTCAATGCAATCAGAATCAGCTTCGACGGCCGACTGTCAGTGTTTAGTTACCAAGAGATTCTGTATCGAATACTGTTTAATGCGATCTGGAAATATCTGATGGATGAATCGGAGTTGATGAAGTTAACGGTTTGACAATGGTGTAAATCTAGGATCTGAACAATGAACCAGCTGCGAAAAGTCACTAGAACGCCGAATGGAACACAGTGCCCGGTCTTTGTTTATTATTTGTTCACTCGATTCCACTCACTCATTCCTACTGGAAAAGCAGTGGGTAGATAATACAACATGTTGGTCAATAAAATTCTACATTATAAACTTGTCAGCGCAATACGAGCAAATGTATTTGTTAGCCTACGGCTACATATGGTACACGTCCTCATTTTTGCTCGTCACACTACTAGAGCAGTCCAAAACAATCTGGGATGTGGTTAGTTGTACATGCTGTTACCAGGCACAATGTTTGCTTGTGATTGTGCGGCCTTTCATTAGTACCATAATAAACAATTCAAACATTGCCAACAGTTAGACCAATATGGATGTCAGCCTCATACATCTTTGTTCCGTTAAAAATACTTACGTTTATCATGTACTGTTTAGCACTAAAATTCCAAATACCGGCCAGAACAGCTAGTTAATTTCTCTTCGAACACCGGTACTTTGACGCGGGCTAGTCCAAAGTTGTGCTCCTGATCCACACACGTGAGAACGGAGATTTGTGGTTTGATAGAGTCAGGTTCGACATCGTTTTTCCGCCGCAAATCTCGGTACTAGCCCTATTCCGGGTGATCAGTTACAAAGGTGAAACAACTGTACAGTGTTATCATGATTTTAATGGCAAACTAGGCATTCATATCGCATAGTAACCATTGGTTAGAAAATTGGAAATTAAATTGCTTGTCATTTTATTTTCCCATATTCGTAAACTGTAATTAATTGATCAGGAAGTTCTTAGCAAACTCTGGTTAACTGCTGAGAATCACTGTCTTTTGACTGCATTTAGTCAGACGGTTTTATTGCTCGGTAACCTAGTTTATACACACCTGAGTGATGTAAACATGTTAGTGATCATTACTCCCTTGTGGACGATGGCGTTTCCTAGTGACGAATGCAATTAGCTTCAGGAATCTGACGGGCAAACTGATAACCACTAGGTCATACTCTGTCTTCTTACTCGTGAATCAAAATACGATAAGAGGCTTCACTGGTACTGATGCCAAGGGAATAGCCTGCATCACATTCAGTTAGGTGCTGAGAGTGAAACTGCGTCGGCATTTTAACCCCTGGTCAGATGTGCTCACACAAAATGCAGCCCATTTACTTTATTCCCAAGTCCTTTGGTTATTGTATGGGTCAAAGTAATATTCTATGGTTGTGACGCAACCGCCTGTTCGCAACCAGAAATTTCAGTGTCCGAAGTGTTTGTTGTTAATTGCAGCATTTATAATCACTTCCGACGACAGTAAAAATGAAAGAAATGGACAATTTTAGTCAAGACGAAAATTTTCAACAGAAGAAATTAAAAATATTATGAAATATTGTCTTATTTGGATTGTTCTCAGCATGGATCTCAGTAAACAGCAAACTTGTCAACAGATAACTCCAATAGGTCTCTTCACTGGAGCAATTAGTGACTATTTCGTAATCGCTGGGTTTATTATCACAGTTCATAGTATTTACTGAGCTCAGGAATATTCAAGGAATTTTTCATTCCCTCTAGTTTGGTAAAGGCAATCACGTTCTATTCAAATTTTACCTGAGTGACGAAAATAGTCTAGGAAAACACCTTTGCACCACATGCCATCATTCTCTTGCATCTTGCACAAATAAATTTCTAGTAAACATCTCACTGAGAAGCACTGCGGTTTCAAGTGCACACTTTCTGTTCTTTTATCTTTTACTTCATTTATTACTGAAATAACAGTGTACACCATTTTCCAGGAAAGGAGCTGCGGCCAACAGAAGGCTGCTAAGTGGGGAAGTTGACCGACGGTGGGACGATTTGAACCCGCGCCCTTTGCGCCCAAACGCCACGACTTTATCTGCTTGGCAACCGCCGGCAAAAATAAGACATGAAGCAACTCAACCACAAACCTAGTGAAAATTAGTCTTCTTTGACAGACTACCCATTGCACTGGACATTCGCTCACAGACATTGAGTTATCCGGTTCAACCTAGACACTGGGAGCACCAGATATCATCATCTTACCCAGGATTTCAACCCGGACCTTCCAACTGGAGGGATTCCGTATTACTGCTACACCATCAGCTCCCAAGCAAACAATAAATTAAAAGACTACTGGGTTATATTTATTCAGATATAATCCAAAAGTAGTGTCCGTTATTCTGAATTAAATTCTTTCCACTAATCCAGATCTTCAAAAGATTAGCGAATTTTCCGTTAGCCTGGTTTGTTGTAAGTATTCATATCGATTTCACAATTTCTTGAGAGTAGCGCATGAGGCCGGTGTTACCGCGATTGATTTGCAACCTTCCGGACTATCGTATTATTTAGCATACTCCAAGCGTTAGTCAGTACAACATATTAACCATATTTCCACACAATACTCGCGACTAAATATGAGATTCACATAAAATTGCAACCCACGGGGACTCTAAGGACTATCAGTGTTCGTGACAGATTGTTTTAAGGCTGCGGAGAAATTCGTTGTGTAGAGAATGTAAATCTCCCCGACGACAACGCTTTCGCCCGAATCACAGATAAAGTAAGTAACTGAACTATAACCATAGCTCATCACTGTTGCACCGAAACAAATGAACTTAATGTATTATAATTTTTTTCTTTATTCCAGCATTATAAGTAAAAGATATAGGAAGTCTGGGGAAATATTCCTCTACATTTATTGTTGATATCATTACTATCAATAGTGCAAATTATTACTGACAATATGAATGCTATTATTAATGACGTTATTTTTCACAGCTAGAATTACCCTAACTACTATCATCTCTGCTTTTGCAAGTGTTGTAACAGTTAACTGGGGACATAGTTCTACTCACCTGAGTATGACCGACAGATGCTTTAGAGCAGTTAGAAATAGCTTTCTGTCGAGTTTTTACCAAATCACGGTTTCTTTACGTTCCATTAGGATTTATTCATCTGCAAGATATCACCGAACGTGACTTACTCCGTTTCAAAAGTCCCACTCTGTGATTTATCAATTATTGTCCATTGAGATAGAAATACATAACATGTCCATAATGCACCTAACTGTCATAACTTACAGTACAACCCATTACATGAAAACTACTAACAATAGTGTTGTTCTCGAGGCTTTTTGTGCAACGAATTATAATAATAATAATAACAGTAAACCGTAACAGTATTAGTAACAGAAAGTAGGCATGATATATATATATATACTTGGATTGCATATAAGGACAGAATACGTAAAACACAACGTACTCATGCATTACTGATCATAACACGTGTTTTGAATTTTTGCGACAGTTACAGTGCATTATCAGGACAAGGTATAATTTCGTTTTTTGTTTGTAAAACTGTGTAACTGTCGTCTTCGAATAGTAAACCCATTTGTAACAGCCTAACAACTAAAACTCTACCGCTTCCACTGGTCTTTTTCATTCCCGTATCGTGAATGCATTGCCCACCAGAAATGCACGTCAATAAACGACGGCATAGTGACCAGTAGGTCAGAGACCGTGAAAACCAACTATTCACAGGCTGCATTTGACAACGCATGCAGCCAACCAGCTGGACCAGCGAGAAAACTAATCAGTCTAATTAGCTCCGGACCAAAGATTACATTTAATCAACATTCAGTAAGATAGTGAAGTGTTTCAATAACAACCCAACGCTCATTTGCATGATGGCTTTGTCGTAACAATTTGTGTACGTTTTGTTACAATTTAGCCTATGGAAGTTTGACGAAGAACGATCATCACATCAGCTAATAACCAGTGACTGCCCCAGTGTTTTCTGGCCGCATGTTCACCAAAATCTTTGTTGAACTCCATTGTTCAGATCGCAAGTTGTTTAAATTCGACCGTAGGAGAGGCCATGATGGAGGAGAATTGTAACAAAATCAAAGAACTCGTGGTGGATTTGTGCGTCAACAGTACTTACTGCGACGGCAAAGGACAACAATTTGCAACGATAGTTATGAAAAAATTGAGACAATTACATGATACGAAAGAAGTGGCACAAACTTGGGATATGGTGAGTATACGGATGCTTGTCCGATTTCGGAAGGCACCTAGCATAAGGTGAATAGGTTGTGCTAACCATTTTTATTTCTTTACAAACACCCACCCATGTTACATAAAGACGTATTTTAGCGCATTTCTGGTAGACAATTCAAAATGCTTAAATTCGACTGGTTGCTGTTGCGCTCGTTTGTATGTCTGATGGTAATACTTGATGCTAAATTACCAATTCATCTCCTGGTTGGCAGACATGTTAGGAGTGAGCAAATGCAAAGAGAGAGCACGTATTCTGCAGAACGCATGGTATGGTTAGAGAAAGAAGAGCGACATATCTCATAAACTTGCGATTAGTTTCACGACCACTGTCACCCGGTCACCTGTACGCATTTGGTATTCCACCACACACTCTATGCGACCTGTTTAACTTAAACATAATCCGTTCATTGGCAGGTACAGTAAACTTCTCAGCAAAACGGTTTATTAATATTTTCATGCTCCAGAGGAAAACATTGTTACAAAAATTATTAAATTTTGAGGCAATCTGAAGTTCCAATTCCAGGCTATATTTAGTTCCCAATTGTTCCCCATCTGAAATATGTGTCATACTGATTACAGTTATAATTGCTAGTATGCCTGAATCCAGAACAAGGCATGTCTCCTACTCTAACGTCCAAAAATTCTACTCCATTCCATAAACTCGCAATATCACGAATTCGAAAACATATTTTTGGTTTAATTAAGCTGGCTTCTTGCAAAATTATGTCCCGCATAACGTCATTTCTGACGGGGATATGGTGATGTGTCACGGATTCCAGAACTTTCTAAAACGATATTCCTAATGGTGATCTTTCAAGTGAATTTGGCAAAAATTGCGATTGCTCAAGTGTACAGTACTTGTTCCAGATTTGCAGTTCTCTTAGCTTGCCACAAATTAAACTAGTAATAAATCTTTACAAATACACATTTATTCGCACAACACAAGCATTTCGTGCTAATTGTATTTCGCATGTAATTCAGTAGGTAGATCTGATTTACAACGGAATCTTGAAGTGGTCATTCTCAAATTGATACCCCAAATCCTACGGCTTTGGATGCTATTTGTGACGACTGTCAAAATTCGTCCTATTAAATCTCGTCAGGGGCTCATTAGTCTCGTTGGAACAAACTTCATTTACTGATAATTAAAATAAAGAAGGATCCTGAATAAAAGTAGTTCGTGTTTAGGATTCCCGAAGGTGCTCCCACTGGTCTCCCGGTTCCAATTATCTTCGTTTCATTTCGAATGACTAGGTTGTGAAGTGAAGTCGTAAGACTACTCACACGGATTGACTGATCTGTTTTATGGCTCCTGACAGCAGACTAGTTGAGTTAGCTATATACTGTCCATCCATCCGGAATTACTGTCCGTCTAATGAACCTTTGTAATATGAGAGTGGTGATGGCCATTTGTGCAGCAAATGGTAGATATTTCGGTCCATGCCCTTCTCATTATCGGACCTGTTTTCCCTGTTTCCTAAATTCGAGGTTGATATCCGAGAACTTGCCACCACTGTTACTAATTTGCCTTTATAGGTAACCAAGAGGTTAATTAGATTTTAATATTGGAAAATTAAATGTCGTCGGTGCTCGGTTTTCGGTTTCTATGGCAAATAGGGATGGAACACGGTGATACAAGTTGTCATGACACCAGTATCTGATGCATAAGTTTGTTCCTATATCGATTTTGCTGGTGTGTTGCTGCCAGTGATACTTGCTGAATCACCATTAACAAATGAATTTTCTTTGTACTTTCGAATAATCAGTGTCAATGAAAATGAGTAATTCTTTCCTTCATGTTATCAAATGCCAGGTGAAATACTGCGCCAATGAATCCGAGGAATGAGTTGAGCACTTACCGAAACTGGACAACAGATGTACTTTTGCAACTCTCATCTGAAGACATATGGAGAGTCTTCCTTATCAGAAAATACATTCATTTAGGTTGCTCTATTTTTCTTGTTTTCTCTGTCACTATTACCATTTAACCAACCCTGGAAAATCTGGTTCGAAGTGTATTTGTGGGAATCTTACATCCGGACAAGGTTCTATTGAAGGTCTTTTGGCTAGTCTCTAAAAATTGTTGTCATTTGAATAAATAAGATGAATGAACAAGTGCGAGTCACACGGGATTACTGACAACATGACGTAATTATAGTATAAAACCAAAGTATACTCATTTAGGAAATATAACTAGTCTTTCGCGACATGGTGAACACCTTGTGAGAGGATATACTCGAATTACTGGACAAAATACTGAGCTACAGAGAAACAGCAAGTAAAAATGTCTACTGATGTATAATTACTTTGATATCCACAACTTGTCAGCTAGTAAGAGACCTAAATGGGAAATCTGTGAATGTCTGAACTTTGTTTTACTTAAAGAAATTAACTCGTCGTGGATACAGGCAGAATGATAGAAGCAGCAGAACGACCAGTTGGCGAACACACATTTCTGATCAGGAGTTTTCTGAAGTTTAAAAATCCTTCACAATAACCAATTAATAGAAATCATTGTGTAAAAGCAGTCCAAAGAGTGTACTCATCTAGGTACTAGCTCATCTCCCGGTTTTAATGCAAAAAGCCTTATAGTAATAAAATGTCCTTATGATCTGCCGATTAGAATGGCGCCGAAGTGAAGAAATTTCTTCAACATTTAAAAACTGAACTAAGCTACAGCCTACCATGAAGGTTTCTTACAGATATTTTGGAAAGAAGACAAGGATTTTCGGTGACAATATATCATGAAAAGAAAGCTGCACTTTGCCCCGTGGCAATGTTCTCGGAAAATTCTGTTTTTCAGGTCTGTTAGAAACATTCTATACGTGCAGCCAATGAACTGAGTACCAGTAAAATACCGAATTCAATGAGTATTGTGCGGTAAGTTTGAAACAGCTGGAAAAGACTGATTCACATCTGCTGACAATCACGTGAGAACAGGTAAAAAATGATTTTTGTAAATTTACAACATTAACGGTGCTCAGACCGTATAAAAGGAAATGTTCCGCGTCCTGAACTTGGAACATCTTTACGATTTCGCATCAGCAGCAGTTCTCAGGTCCTCTAGAAACCGTGTTTTATTTTTGGTCTTTGTGGTTTAATAATATACATTGAAATGAGCGCTGCGAAGAGTGAAATGCACTCACTATTCAACCGAAACTTCCGTTATCGGCCAAATCGTTTGATGACGCTAGAGTTGAAGTGGGTAAATTGCTAATTTCTCAACCCAACGAGCAACCGGAAGAAACATGGGAGCCGTTACTCGGAGCAGATTAAAAGAAATCACAAACAGGATAAATCAGTGAACCATTAATGCGATGGATCCCTGCGAGAACTTAGTGGGCAAAGTAACCAAAATGTCTATAGTCCCTAAAAATCGGTTGAACTTCCTAGTCTAATTTGACCCAGTTCAATCACATATTCGCTAAATCAAGTAGTCATTTGACCTACCGGTTTCTTCGTCATTCACTTATCTATGATTATTGTTTACCAGCCTCGAGTCATTGATTGCCATCACCATCTTGACGACAAGAACGTAGTTCATCGATAAAATGACCCTTGTTGACAAACTTCGCACTAGATTACCCAGTCACTCTGGTATGTCACATAGAGGACACGTGATCTGTCTGTTTGCTACAAGCACTTTTCTTTATATTCCATTACGAGTTCATTAATGCAGTCTGAAGCTATTTAAAAAGTCAAAGGCTACTAAACTACCGAAACCAATGATTATTATTGATGGTGCATTGAAGGAAAGCAAAACAGTCGCGCATCGATAACCCATCATTAAAATCCAACTGGTCTCCACCAATCAACAGTCGGGAAGACCGGACAGAAAAACGGCACTAATTTTTGAAG
This sequence comes from Fasciolopsis buskii, assembly GCA_008360955.1. NCBI lineage: Eukaryota > Metazoa > Platyhelminthes > Trematoda > Plagiorchiida > Fasciolidae > Fasciolopsis > Fasciolopsis buskii. The sequence continues at coordinate 140,380 of LUCM01009568.1, forward strand.
AATTAGAACTAAATCGAGGTCGCACAAAATTGGAAAAAATTAATTATTGTGGTAAGAACTAGCGTCAAACCGGATACAGCTTAGAGGCACTCATCACAACAAATTTTCTAGAGAATGCTCTGGAGGTCATAGGAGTTTGACGGAGCAGAACAGCGACAGGAGTGCTACATTGCTGACGCTTCAAGGCGGAAATTAGTCTGATTAACGGCAGGCTTTGGAACACCAAAGTAGAGTATTTAGGAAATTTATTATCCATATTTAACGTGGTCAACGCATCCCATGAAACAAATTAAAGTCTAATGCTGATACTGATGGTCAAACAAAGCATTAGAAATCCCGGGGTTTTGCAACTGAGGTAAAGGTAGAACGAAATAAAAGAACCCAGCAAATTAAGCAGTTTTGAGTAAACGTGTAAAGAAATCTTAAGTGTATACTGTAATTTTCGTTACGGACTAACAGTAAGATTAAAAAATTATAAAGACCGGTGTCTGAGGACTGTGGTCGACTGAGAAAATCGTGAACGGGATCCTGTTCATTGTTCTAGAACAGACATCAGTTGGCCAAATTGTTGCTTAACTGATCGCTTCCCAACCTAATAAAGGCGTGCTCGGATCAAGAGAGGTGATGTAGATGCAGACTTACTCAAGTTTCCAACATAATTTCGAACGCTTGAAGGGTGACCAAAAATTTTGTACTTTATTTTAATTTAAGCTTCTTATTTGTTCGTTTTCCAAAACCGACCGACACCAGTCATTATCAGAATGAGTTGAATTAATGAATAATATATGTCGTAATATCGATCGTATGCTCAGCTGAACTGATAGCACATCAAACTGTATGCATGCAAGAAGAGTGGAATATTCTGAGTGCTGTAGTAGCAATCTTTCTGGAAACAAATATTCCTATGTAACACTTCCTTTGTACACTTGTCGCTTTCTGAGAAGCTTGAAAACAATGGGTAAGATGTACGGCGATTCGGAAATTTTTAGCATGTGAATCTAAAACGTGCACCCTATTGGTGACAATTCGGACATGGTGCTGAGCAATGGTAAATGAGGGGGGTAAGATACAATCAGAAGTCTATGAAATCTGACTAAATTGTGAGGACACAATAGAAGCATGAGGTCATGTAATTTAAAATAATTCTTTTACATATCACGCCTAGGGTACCGTGGACATGGCTGTCGGACTAGGATTTCCTCAGTAAGCACACAAAGTTGCACCAATACCATTATTGTGATAAGTACCAAACAGTATGGTTTTTTGTCATTTGATTCTCCTCGGCATCAAATGCAAAATTATAGGATGAGCCGTGACAGAAATCTACTGAAGTAATACGTTGGGATGATTCTTTATTGTTTTGGGTAAGAGGCTGAGCAAGATTGTTAGCACGAATAGAGAAAACCCTATATATATATATATAGTTATATTTGTATATATGCATATATGTATATAAAATGTACGTGTAGGCTTCCTAACTAAACGTACTCACAGCTCCTTGTAGGGCAAACTTGGTGAGCCGCTCGAGATCAGTGAATGAGATTATCGAAGTAATTGGTTTCCAAGTAATATGCAGTGCCAAAATTAATTCGTCATGGACGTAATCCGGTATCTTAAATATTTACAACACAGTTGGAATTCACCAGTGGGTGTCGAAAGCAATACTGGGAGTTAATTAATCAGACGTGTCGTACGCTGTAACTAATGAAAGATAATCTTCCGGCATGTGCCCGGAGGGTGAAACACGCAGCATCCCGAGAGCATCGTAATTTGCCTACCTCCTCATCACTTTAATCCTTTCCTGCTTGTAACTTTTTGGATAGTTTGGAATTACTTTTATACTCCTGTCACTGAAGGTACCAGGAGAGTTTGGAACCACCAATTGATTTTTTCAGTGCAATGACTTACTGGTCAGAAAACTGATTCGCTAGGGATAAATACAACTTTCACCCCCTTTTCACTATCCTGCATTTGTTAAAGCAACAATTCGCTTTCAAGGCCCGTAAGTCAACAGACCAGCTGTCCGAAACCTCTGCCACTTCGGCGGGAGATCACCGATCCTGTCGCGGATCGTCAAACACACTTTTGAATGCCGAAAATGCAAGCTTAGTGTGAGCAAAATGGATCACTTAGTGATAAGCAATCACAGATGAAATAGATGCAGCCATATTTTATTGCCAGCAAACAATTTTCCTTCTCAACGTTTTACTTTGTACCTTTTCTTATTCTGGGCCAACATGGTTCCAGTTCGCTGTTCAGTATAGAACAAAGATCAGAAATGGACCGCTTCAGCTGCCAGTGGAGTGAGAACCAAACCTCAAGTTTTCACACAATAAATGTTATACTAAGGAATGTTGCTGGGACTTTTAAGTCAGTTTTGTCGGCGGTCAGTTTGTTGACTTTATTACGTGACTAAACGGTAGATTCTACTCCTCTATTGATTATTTTTGTTATTTATATGATTTATCATCCAGTGTCAACATTCAATTTGACATTGAAAACCATGGATTCGGTGTTGACCTTGCCTGTTCGGGGTTATCAACTTTGCCTATCCATCTTACCCAATATGGAGGCCAAACTTAAAATGAACAACTGTGAGCCGGTCGTCTTAATCAACAGACTAATTAAGCTGTCTCTCAGCTTTAATTCCATTGTACAACGCGTCAGTTTATTTTTATGACATTACTGCGAAACTAATAAATGAACGAGTGGCAGGAAAACGTTTCCGCCCTCCGTAAATGGAAGTCTGTTCGATAGAGCTTCCTTAAATTGTAGAATTTGCCACAAACTACTAGCTTGCCAAGAAAGAAATTTGGATTTGTCCTTGACGGGGTTCGAACCTTAGCATGAATACAACTCATTCAGTGTCGTGTGTGCATTTAATTGCATGCTTACACTCACGGGTCTCTTGTATTGACTAATTTTTTCACGAGACGCTGCATTTTTTCATGTACCATATATTCACCTCCGAAAGTATATTGTGATTATCTACTCGTTTTCTGTGACCTAAAATTTGTACTCGTAGTCCAAGGGTAGTTGTATCACTGAACAACGATTCACTTGCAACGAGCATGAAATTATTATTATTATTATTATTATACTATCGTTTGTTAAATTCCCCGATACCGTATGCTTTTTCCGAAACAGAAACTTTGATAGGAAACGGTTCACTTTCTTCGATGTACTCCGAAGTTGTATACCTCGGCAGTGGTTGATCCGTCTGAGGCAAAAATTCACCCGCAGAAGGTCCGACCATTATCGCCGAACAGCTAATGAGAGCACTTAGGAAATGACCAACTGTTTGTTTACATCTCTAAGTACCAAGTCGTAGTTAGTGAGAAGTTAGAAACTCCGTTGTTTCTTGAAATCTGAGACCGAATAACAATTACGTCAATTGAGCAGTAAGCAGTTTATATACAATGGAACAAATGGTTTTGATGGAAATAGATGAACTAGTTAAGGAATCTCTCTGCTGAATTATTTTTAGAGCACAGTTACTGATATGGCTTTAATCTTCCAAGGAAATATTAGATTTTCTGCCTTAGTTTTGACATGATCAGCTCACTGCTCTCAGTCACTGGACAAATAAGCAATCAAAGGACAGGCGCACAGTCAGGCACAATCCGAGGCGGCCACAAACACACACACGAAGGCTTTCCAGGTTGCTGATTACCCTCGAGGACAGTAGTTTGACCCAGAGGCCCATCTTATTCCTGGGCCGCCGCAGACCGGTTGGTCTCGTCTCTGTGATTCAATCTGTTGCGCATTTTCTCCTTACAGCTGACGCATGGGTGACGCACAGGGACATTAAGAGCAAACCGAAATTTTCGAAAACCTTAATTTAGGACCGAATCGTTCCAGATGAAATCGTTTCACACAGCTCAATCACAATCCGCGTGACTGGCCTCTTTTATACTAGGTTTCATCAGATAATTGACACAGACTAATTATTTCGAAATTTGTATCTTCTTCTTTTGCACCAATTTGCGACGTGAAAATTGCAGTAACACGTGAGTGAACAGACAGCACGAAACCTCGATTGCATTCCGGGCCGAAAAAGGTTTAGGACATGGACTATTTGCGAAGTTCACAAAAATTTGTTTTCAGTAATAATCAGTTTTGGTTGAAGCTTTTTATCTTACCTATCATGAGGATCACAGTATCAGAGACCGAACTATGTGGACAGAAGCAGGTGAAATAAAACTGTATTTTCGCCGTCTTCAATCGTTGTGCTCACAAGTGAATGTTACATGGAATTCAACGATTCCTCAGTTGAAGCCAAACACGAGTGAAACTTTTGCTTGTGGGTTTTCCAGTCTGGCCTCGAGGAAACAGAAAATGATGAAGTCTGTTTTAATTTTCAATTTAAATAATAGATAAAGCATATTATTCATTCATGAAACTGACAACGAATTCTGGTGGGCCAGAAACAGTTAAAAGCAAGTGTTCCAATTACCGTACCCATCAAACATTACAATTTTGCCAATAAAATTTCCGCAGAATTCCTCCTTACATGTTGCAGTGCACGACACACCTGTGAGCATCTGAAAAACACATGCATAACTGAACACGGGTGACATCATCCAGAAATCGTGCATTTCTATTCAGAAATTTACATATAACCATGTCACCAACTCACTCGACTAGGTTCGATGAAGCAAATACACGGAATCCTCATAAGATTTAGGTGCGATAAGAAAGTATGTCACTTGTGCTGTAGGCCACGGCTGCTAAACATAAGAGAATGAAACTGATCTAGATAAGGAAACAACTCAGTCACGGGCAGACTTGTAGCATGTGGTCCGCAATTCACAATAATTACCATTCAACTCCGTCGCTCCCTGAGCAGTAGGAGCGGTCGATCAAATATTCGACGCAATCATTTGAACGAGGACAGCAACGGAGTAAGTAACATGAATTGTCAAATGATAAAAGTCGAGTCTGCGGTGAAACTTCGGGCAAACGTCTTGAAAGAAATAGGTGATACTTGAAAGTATCCGAAAGCTGACATCTCTGGAGGTAGCCTAAGTAGGACATCGGCTTTGGAAATGATCCAAAAGCCTTGGTAACCTGGTATGTGTTAGTAGTGGGGGATTATATGTCTTCAGGAAGTACTTCACCATGTGAAATCAACACTCAACTCACCATTAAGAAACCATGGAAGCACTGTACAGCTGTTTCATCTTTATTTGGAATCATCAGCAGTGGATATCCACCGCGCCCGTATGTTGCCCGACGCGCTACCTGTGAGGCACTCAACGTCTTCTTTTCATGCACACAACATGCTTTAACAGTCAATCAATGCCATACCCGGCAACAGGTCGTTAGCGGTATACGTCCCACCACAGCCATATCTGCCTTGATATCACTTGGTGTTTTATTTCTCGAAAGCAGATCGCGTAAATGAAGCGGTTGATCTTCTCATTCTTTTGGTTTTTATAAATTTAATTTCTTTTTATGTGTTGGTTTTTGTATTTCTCTTGGGATTTTTTTTCAGTGCATTCTTGCGGTGTCTTATTTGAAACATGGCCTGAGGACCTGTGATTTTCAGTCAAAGGCCTTATCCTTTAGACCTACCGGGTTGTCTTCCAAATTTGTGCTGAACTTCAACGCATATTACAGTAAACATCGGTTGCTTTTTTCTGCAGCCACGGGCTGCTGCCTCGGAACACCCAACTCCCGCCGATTGGTGGGTCCTGTGCAGGTAGCCCAATAAATGAGAAGACTTTGAGGCTGAGTTGGGTGCTGATGCCTCATGACGAATAATTTCGTTCAGCATGCAGTTTCCTAATACCAACACTTAACAATGCATTTTTTAGTAAATTTCACGAAAAGCCGTTGCAAGAATCTAATAGACTTTATTTCTTGCAACCAACCTTCGAATACGGATATTTCCGTATTTTACTGCAATATTTTCACCGGAGTGGAACCATTTACGATGACGATGCACTGCCGGCTTGTCGTTCGTGGATATTTGATACCCTGTGATCACTTGCGCATTGAACCTAACTGGACATAATTTCCAAAATCCGACTGATTAATTATTTTTCTGTTCGACTGATGAAGGTGACTCCAAACCCGCCTGAAAGTGAAAAAATCACGTATGGCGTGATGTAGGTAAGTAAACGTCTGTCAGGTTTTCTGCAAAACATGGGGTAATTAAGGTTTTCCAACATGACCTTTGCACTAATCCAAAGACGATTTTATAGCGTATATCCCTGTTCTTTCACCTACGGATATTCATCACTAGCTTGCCCGCTGCGCGACAACACTTGAAGATAAAATGAACATGTCGACCTGCTGTAACATAACTAACTGTATTCCAGTTAGTTGAAGAATTAATAAAGTCAAGTGGGTTGGCGGAAAATGACACTAGAATTACAGTAAAAAGCTGAATCCAAGAGCCACAGCGTTGATTCTATAAGTTTCAAAATCAAAACTCATTTATCACATGCCAAATAGGAAAATTATTTAAGGACTTCTACTCGAAATCACAGAATCCCGTAACATTCGGGTTGAATATCATGCCGAGCAGTTTCAGATCTAGGGGCAGTTTTACGAAAACTTGACGATCTAAGTTTCCATTCCCACCTCAAAAGTAACTAATTCACTGGTAAGTGATAAATTTGGAAGGACACCAAACTGTTCTGTGACCTAAGTACGGTACTCTGGTCGATATGAAGAACATTTGCTAATAGTTTATTCTTTCATCCTATTATCTTTCATTTTTTGCTTTATTTATGAATCGAAAGTGTGCATCATTTTTATCTCCGTATTGTGTGGTCTGATTCGGAATTCGGTTACAAACTGTCGCAGGCGTGGACACACGGTCAACACAGAAGTGATGGGATGTGTAAATTTAAGACGTAATTTATATTTCATAACCCAAATCGATTTTATCAGAATTTTATTTTCCTTGACAAGGAAATCACAAGACTGATCAGTGCGCTTGGGATCTCATTTAAATCATCGGTCACGTGAACGGATGACAAATCCATTTAAACGTCACATGCTAATTTGTCGGAAGCTTTTATAGATCGTGAAAAGCTGAAATTCAGAAACAGAACCTTAAGGAGTACACAGCCTTAGGCATGATTGAACGAGAGTGCCAAGTAGTCACATCTGACAAATTATTGTAACCACAAAACCAGTTCTGTTTTCTGGGAAAGTTTGCCCTCTCATCCAATGACGAACAGAGATTAACACTAGAACAACAGTGTCCATACAAACACTGGCCTTTTACCACTCAACAGTGTACTGTAAACAGTCCAAAGCAAAAATAAATTCTTATACGTTGATGGTACCGTGATTAACGGAAAATGTGCATGTCAAAATAATCGCTTTACTTTCAGCTGATTTGCCGTGCAGCTTCGACGGTGAATCTGTAATTGAAAACCATGGTAACAGCACTGTACACCTGTTTTATTCCCGTTAGGAATTATCAGCAATGTCTACACATCATATCCAAAGTGGAATGCCGGCCAGGAACAAACGACTGCTAGTAGACCACTGTGGCTTCTAAGCTATCCCAACTGATTCCAGAGAGCAGTAATAATGTATGATTTCATACCAACTCCCTATACTGGGCTGGATGGACCACAGACGCTTAATCACTGAGTGGTCGATATCTTATCACTGAAGGTCCACTTTGTATTAGACGACAAATTCATACTCCGTTTTCACTGATCTTCATCACTAAATGGACTTAAGTAGTGCAAGGCCTATTTCGGTTTTCTTGTGAATGGCCCTTGTATAACTGACACGTTGATAAATTGCAGACACGTATACACTCACACATCCCCTTCGTGAATTTTGTTGCGCCTGTGTATGACCGACCGTGGTCAACCGACAAACGTCGTGGAGTCTCTACCTGAAGAACGCGAGTTCAAATTCATTCCCCGCCATTCAACCCCCGCGCTTGGAATTCTTCTGACTACGACTCCTTTCCTGCAAATGATGTCCATTACGATTTCATTAAAAAAAGGAGCAAAAGGCCAAAGGCAAACTTTCGCCGGAACACAATCGTGAAGGAATTTGTTCGAGAGAATTTTGCTTTTACGTATCGCAGATTTTCAGGTTTTGATGCCCTTACCCCGGTCCTGTATGCAGATTTCAGAATAGGCCACATGACAGGATTATTTGTTTTAGCACTGAAGATTCCGCACCGTAATTTCATCTTTTTTCTTCCATCTTTATCTTTTACTCCCCTCACCAATGAAATAGCAATTGTACTTTATTTTTAGGAAGGGGGCCACGGCTATCGGAGGGTTGCCTATTGGGGAAAATCAGTTGTTTAAACTGTCTTCTACAAGGTTTCCCGAGTAAGCACCGCGTCAAATGCAGCGGCAGAATTGTTGTCGTCTGCGACCATTAGCAAACCTGAATAGCAACAGAAAGACCAACCGTTTTTGTGTTATTCACTCGCCGAAAACGTTGCGGCCAAATTATGAGCCGCCGAATGCTTCTCGGACGTCTTATTGTCTCTAGGGTAGCGATCTGTGCGTGAAATCTAAATTCGCATAGTCATGCGCCCTACTAATGAAGCCGATCGAACGAGTTGTTTCTTGAATAAATGCATGACACTGATCAATGGTTCCGTGGCATTTTTAATCCATGGCTGAGCATGTGATGTCCATTCGTCAGTTACAGTGCCCGATTTCGCCACTTCTTTTCAACTTTGCTTTATCAGTTGTTCTACTGAGTAGTTTTCCTATTCTGTCAGACTGAACGGCTGAGCTTCTTCCTGGAAGACAGGATTTCCCATATGTTAAGTCTGAAACATAGAAAACACGGCGAACTTTGAACAGGTTGGTGATTGACGTTTAGGAAAGAAATTAGTTTGGTGCCATTTGACAGTAAATCGAAACTCACCACGACCCGTATCGTGTGACCGCGGTCAGCCTTACTAGAATTTCCATCCTGAGCAAATCGGTGGGTCCTAGTTTTGTGCTCAGTCTCTCTAAGCTTGGAAAGAAGAGGAGGACTTTCAAAATTTTTCACTTTTTTTGCAGCAATCATGAAAAATTAGCGTGATGTTTTTGAGGGGAAAGTACTGTTAACTCTCCTTAGCCATCTAGACAAGATTACCTTGATTTCGTCCCGGAATTCTCCTGACCTGTCCATTGCACGTTTAAACTTTGCATTCCGCCTTACGACCACCGATCATCCTTCTCTCTACTTGTGCCTGGTTTATTTATTTTCTTCACCGGTCGTATTTTCGTCTTTGACATAGCTGTACGCTTTATGTTCACACGCTACCTCCGGTCTGACTCACGCCGCTCGTCCGGTCAGTTAACCTAGGACTGTACACAGGCACATACGAACACACTTGTGTTTGGCTCGATCCATCTCGTACGGAGTCACGATTTCCTTTATCTGTTTATTTTCAGCTGGACGATATACTGCTTCCTTAGTTGGATTGCTTGGGTGCATGGATGTTTGACTCTCCGTGACTCATCCGGCCTTGTAGACCACCATATCTTCGGATTGCATCCCAATGGAAACAATTTCGTGCTGTCGTCTTATTCCTTGGATGCACTACTCTTTTAGTCCCCTTAGGTAAAACGATGTGGAGTAGACAACTCACGATTTGAGTACCGTATCACTGGGACTTCACGCGATACTTGACTGTACTGATGTTGATCGCGGCAAGCAGTCGTCGGTCCGGATCTGCAGGCATCCTGTCATTATCTGGGTCGACTATTTCATGCAGCACTCCTTTTACTAAGGTAATGGATACTCCAGAAGATCAGTGGCAGGAAAAGTAGATGGCTCTACCTTGTCCCAAAATCCCTGAAAAGTGGATCAATCCTTTACCTGATTCCACACAGTCACACCACGTTTTACTTGATTTCAGGCGAACGTAGCCTCAGCGTTACATATCACAAATTCTGAAAGTCAAGACTGTCCGCGTTTTCGCAACGTCTAGGTGAAGCCCTTCCCATTACATACATTACCAGTTACCGTGACTGTAACTGCTGCTATAAGGAAAAGCAAATCACGGGCAATAAAAGGGTTCCTCGGATTTATTAACCCGCATCCCCATAAAACCTACGTGACGTTCGTTTCCTTTCTCCGTGGAACTGATTCACAACTAAGTAATAAGGGAGTGACAGATGATGAAACAAAATATCGATCGTCCACGAGCAGGAAAACTTCCATTCGAATCAATCTGGTCATTAAGCAATGCAATCTCCCGAAATTCGAACAATGACACTGAATGCCACATGTGACCGGAGGAAGTTCAAACATGCATAAATGTTCCTCGTTTATTACAGAAATGCGAGTATCTACTGTAAATTTATCATTCCTCCCTAATTCTCCCGAAAGTCATTTGCCTCAGATTCGTTTTTTTTTCTTTCTGTTTAGGACAGACAGTATGCACACAATAGAAGTAGTGAGAGAAACCATCGTTGATTTTTCCTGCCGCCTTAGCTCTAGAGGGCAAAAATCCAAGTTGTTCCTAGTTTCTGGATATATGAAAGTCAATCTAACATGTGTTCTCGATCCTATGGATTGCTGTTTACGTTGTACGTGACTCGGGGTTTTAATGTAAACTGATCTTTATTGTTTGTAAGCGTCGGATTATATTACCGCACAAATAGTAACTTTTCTTGACGGTCACTTACAAGCACGGTAAAGCGTAATCAAGTTTTAGCATATTTATGGCAGTCTTGATCAAATGACTGATTAAAGACCATGTTCCGTCTCTTCCGCCGAACGAAATGATCCCGTGATGGGTTTTTCTGCTCTCTCTTCTATCTGCCACTTCTCGCTAATATTACCATTTAAGTTTGGAATTTGGATCAATTATATCTTTACTCATCACCATTTTTAGTTCGTATGTGAATTTAAATTCAGGCTGACCAAGATCAATATTACATTGAACATCATGGCCGAGAAATGTGATGTGCTTTTAGAATGAAAAACGCCTAGTGGCCAGTTGCAACGATTAGTTTTAGTTAGCAGCTGGAAGGCATCAGTTAGATGTGCTCACGTCAAGATCCCGAATGAGGTCAGGTCCGAACCACTGTGATACGTTGGGTTGGTGAACTCTGAATCACAATAGCTCTGAAAAATCTATCATCTTTATAAATGGGGCCTCACTGATATTACACAGACATCTTCAAAACTCTGAAGTGGCTGTTCAGTGGTCTTGATATTCCGAAGTAATAATGGCACTATACTAATTTGATGCATTGATAGATTGGTATGAGCCGTTCTTGTTTCTCTAGAACAACGAAGAGGAGGCGACCCAACATTCCAATGAATGAATACCAGTCTGGTTCTGCCAAATGATTTCTGCTGCAGCACCAACGCCCAACTCACCATTATGAAAATATGGAAGCACCGGACAGCATTCTTGTTGGGGTTCATCCGCAATTTATGCTCATCGCACACCGTTTATGATGCGACTCAAAGATGAACGACCGTGATTTGAACATCCTGGCCGGCAAGCCAAATACGAAGGTTCTCAACAGTCAGCCGAATATCCGCAGTCTGTGTGGTACTCTACCCACTCTACGACAATTAGCAACAATAATGAACCGCCTTTTCTAAACACAAATATCTGCTCCGTTGTTTGAAAATGACTAATTGCGTAGAGTTTCCAGTGTTTTTGGGCCCAGTTCAAAATATGAAATCCCTCTGGATTTCACATATTTACTGGGGAAAAACAATTACAAACTGGACCTGCTTGCGTGAGTGTTGAGCTGCCTTAGGTGATTAAGTAGGAAAAACTTCTTTACTAAATATTCATATAGCAAAAATTTCCGAACACAGTTTTACAGATTATACGGTTTGATGGACTGCACCTATAGCAATGAGCAGTACGTTTAATGCGAACTGATTTTAACGGGTCTCATTGCGAATTTTGTTAGGGAAAATATTCTCTGTGTAGATGTAAAACTTCGATATAGCATCATTAAGAAACAAGCATACCAAAGGTCACGGCGCTAGTTGACCCCACCACCACGGTGACGCATGACGTGGAAGACAACTAATCACTCACCTGACCCACATTTCAAAGCACACACATACACGAACACAACTAAACATCAGTTGGCATGTGAACGTTCCCTCAGTCATTTGATTGTAAAACTTGCCTTGAGAAAGACTACCCACGGTAGTCGAAACGTTGGCGCATTACATCTACCAACAACGCTGTGTTATTAATATTATATCATTCACATTCGATATAGGTTGTTTGCGAGAGTTGCTTGTGAAAAGCGAAGCGCATTCGCATTGTACTAAGGTTCAGCATAAGCGATAACATCTCAAAAGTGTCAACTAAGGCAAAACATTTTGACCTTGATCCCCAATTGCCTGAAAAACCATCCTCAATCATTCGGTCACTATCTGTGGTTCATTAGGCATAGAGCAAGTTAAATTAAAATGTATTAGAATATCCCGTGGTCAGGAAGTGCCGTACAAATTAACTTTTCTCAGCTAGATTTTTCTTCATGCTAAGTTTACATTCAGCCATCCACTGAAAGCTGTGAGCTATTTCACCTTGGCTATTTCATATAATGCTGAAGTTCGGTAAATCTTTGAGAACCAAACTAGTTAGGCTAACAACTAATACGTGTAACTCACAATCGGTCATCCTCAGTTGATTTCCAAGTTTGGGCGTGACGCACGGGTACCGGCAATGATTTCCAGCAAGGCTGAAACTCTTGTGCAATCCTTCCTTGCCTTTTATTGGTAGATATTGTAAAGTGGATAATCCGATTGGCATATAAAAATTATACTACTAAAATCGATTAGATTAAAGTCAACAAATATTTGTTCCAGATTTGGGTGAATAATTTATATTCTATGGCTTTCGCATATCGCGCAGCTGAACTTTTGGCGGTCACCGACAGGGTGGCATAAATTAACCGGCAGTCGTGATTTGGTGCTCTTTGGTTAATTGCACTGTAGTAATTTTCCCTGCTCTCGGCCCCATTTTCATTTACTACGAGCGAAACACCAGTAATTTCGGTTCTCTTCATTTTTCCTCACTTGTAAATATAAAATAATCTGCCCTCTGTATTATACATGTTATTTATAGGATCCTTCCGCGTGCGCTGTTTACCCGTGCGTGCGGAACCTCACAGTCCACGGGTTGAGTATTCTTTCGAATTTAATCAGCCGACAAAACCACTGCATCTGTTGGCCTCGATACTAGTCTCGTTTACTTCGGCCACTGTACCCGTGTTGCCTAACGACGTGGACGGCATATGAGATACATTGTTTGCACACATTTCGATCGTGTCTCTAGCATCCCGTTTTAGGATGATATGTCACAAAAATAATTCGTATCAGTTAAACGAAGATATATTGTCTGTCGCTTCGAACAGCCAGCCAAAAATTCTGATGGCTCCCACTCAGGCAGGGATGAAATTGTTCGAATAACTAGTCCAAGATGACTGTGGTTGCTTTGACATGAATCGCAACGTCGCAAATTGCCACAGTGGATATGAGGTCGAAATTTCTGCGCACACGGCACTGTTCAGGCAATGCTTGTTTTCAAAATAATTTAAGAATGACGTTTTTTCCCAATATGGCCTGAGTTTATGCGGATGGCAGAAATGTTTTATCCAGTTACCAGAAGGTAAGATGAGCACTTAAGTGTTGATGATAAAGTAGTTTAGATTATATCACCTGATAATTGGTCTGAACTGCATATATATGTATATATTTAGAGTTGAGAAGGCGTACACTGAGTTAATACGTTTATCGCGACGTTTCGATCCAAACTAGGACTCGTTGTCAAACGTGACAACGAGTCCTAGTTTGGATCGAAACGTCACGATAAACGTATTAACTCAGTGTACGCCTTCTCAACTCTAAAAATATGCAACCTGAGCTGCAGATGTTTTCACTCATCAATATATATATATATATATATATATATATATATCCACCTGTCACCCGTATCTTGCGAGTTTTACCAACAGTCAGCTGGTGGTTGAATCATTCGTATGACATTTCCAAAGCTCCGAACATGCTCAAGTTGGGATATTTGCGAATCAATTCTATTTATTACATGAATTCTGAAGAAACCTCAACATTGACTAATCGGAGAAATCACGTGGTACAAAATCAGTTGAATTCAGAATCAATTCTAGGGCAAGAATCGGCCGCATAAATTGCCCCAAACGTCTACCGTTACAAAGCGAGGAGATTAACACGTGACCACACAAACCGATTTCAGCAATTTTTGGGCAATGTAATCAAGCCATCGTGAATCATAATCCCAAGTAGGCACAGAATGTGGAGTACCTTCAAGGCTAGGCATAAGAGTATTTCAAAAGTTTGGGCCGATGGGATGACTGAACCAGATAAAAAGGAAAACCTGATTGGAATTATCGGGATAAATGAGTCACGTGATGGTTAGACGGCATGGATTGTTGGCAGTTGATCAACAAACCGGGAGTTTTTGCTCGTAGGGATGAAACAAGCAAAGAGAAGGGAAAGTGGATGCTTTGGATTCTGCACTCACAATCCTCGTTTCTATTAACATGACAATTATTTCGATAACATTGTTTGTCACAAAGAGTCCAGGATACATCTTTTTAAGATAGCATGCGTCTATTATTACTGAATGGCCATATTTTCATTCCATTTATGTTTGGAGTACACAATAAGGGTGAGATCCATATCGATTCCGCTCTGTTAAATTGCTCGTTACGATTAAAACAGCTTCCCTTTCGCAGACTGCACTTTGCGATTCGATGCTGCAATGTAAATCAACTATCAACCATTGTTGTGCAACACGTGATACCAAAACAAGTAACCATATTTTTAACATGCAATAACTACAATACATCGTTTATTCACTAAACCTTGCCTGTAAGAATAAACATCCCGTTGCATTTGAACTTGACTTGATTACTGAGGCATTCCTAATGGTTGTGTCCAGCCTAAATAACTGCTTGTCATGATCTAGCGATTATGGGTGTTACGGAAACAGTTTTCTGGTTGTTTGCACAGCATTTATCCTCGTGGCTGGGGAACTGGAAACCAGGACTAGCGAATTGTGAGTTTCGCTGAATCTTAGTATCAACAGGTGATCAAAATATCAACACTAAGTTATTTCTAGATTAATGGTATGGATTTTCTTACCGCCAGAGGTTGCTTTTCCCCATTCTGACGTCTAAAATTTTCAGTGAACATCCGTGAAAAAAAACAAAGAACACAGTTAGCAAGTTGACAGCGGAAGTGGAAGAACACCGGGCACCTGGGGATTAAGCTTGGAAAAATTGCAACGCTACAGTAGCCTTGTTCACAGCAATTAATGTCCCGTAATCCGTAACTGTATGCGACTAGCTTGAGATCCTTCGACTTGTTTTCACGGGCAGTCTATAAGGAAAATTCGATCAGCGTGACTAATTCATTGTAGTCTACACTTGGCCAGCTTACATTACTTTCTGCATCCGGCAGATTTGGGCAAGTGTGCAATTAGCAACTCGCACAGCCTTGTGACATCCATTTGTTCTGAATGGAACTGCTTCTAAAAAATTCCAGCAGGACTAAAATGGCCGTTCCTAAATTAGGGGCTATCAGTTAAACCGGTGCCGGAAATCAGGTGGGGTGTCACTCTCCAAATGAGCATAAGCTGAATCCTGAACCTGTACGAGAATTGATCCACCGTGCAGAAGCAATGACGAAATCATGAGTAAAAACCACTGAATTACGATGCAGCCGTGTCATCTGGTTCGTTAATCATCATCAACAACTCATGCTGATTGCTTCCGATTACACAAGCGATATTTGGACTAACAAGATCGCGAGTCGCCTGTCCTGGCCCTTGGACTGTCCGGGTTTGGCTGTCGACGATCTTTTGAACTTCAAAGCTACAAATCGCCAAGCGGCATGACTACATTAGATTATGGCCGATGCTCTTTTACAAGAGTAAAAAATGCGCAGCACTTTTTTGACATTTCACAACGGCCTGAACCTCGATTCCTCCCATTTAGACTGCCAAAGGTAGGTTTCTCATCAACGCTGTGCATGTAATTTGAAGCGCGCATGTGATTTATATGTGTGGTTCACCTCATGTGCGAACCTATAACAGTGTAAAAGCCTGCATTAGAGCAAATAGGACAGCATATATGAAAACGCAGACAATCGAATAACAAGATTTCAGTCTTCAGATAAACCTCCGTACACGACAGCTGATAGACAAAAAATGGATTAACATTGAATGCGCTGAGTTAGCTGAGCAGCTTTAAGTGGATGCACTATGTGAGGTCAGTCGGTCTCCATCGCTTACGTAAGGATTCAACAAAATCGCAATTCGATAGTTCAGCGTATTTTTCTTTACTCTAGCCATGTGTCGTTGTTTGAATTCTCAGAGCACATTTTAGTCTGCATAGTACTTGGGAGGATCACATTCTATTGTCGTGCACAATACACCAAACGGATTGTTTCGTTCCAGATACTAGGAAACCAGCTTGATGTATCAGTTTATGGCTTGAACAATCGAATGAAACTTCAGAACTTTTTCCAATAAGCTGTTCGAAAATCACCTTCGTTCTCAAAATTTGGCTACCTTTAATCTCCAAATTAGCCACAAAGATTTGTTCAACATACATGGTGTCCTTTGAATGTGAATTCGAACGTGATTTTGTCCAAGCGCCTACGCAGGAACTTTTTTAAGCATCCCTTTTTAGACTGATTAGAGTACAAAAAGAACGATACATAGTTCCATCATCCACATTTAACCAAACTGTTGCACTGTGCATCTGCAACACTATTTTTTTGATTATATTCATTTCCAAAATGATTATCTAGCTCTCGGTAGAATGCAAAATTCATTCAATAACTTGAGCTCCTGTTACACCACGTGGACACTCGCAGAGGCCTACTTTAAACGTATATACCGTGATCAGGTGCGGAATGAGGACAGCAGCATGTGGAAATTACGTTCCTTCAAAATTAGTGCAATCAATAACCAGCTGCGTCACGTGGATAAATGACTAGAACATACCAAATGTTAACATCTTTCTGGCCCTTTCTTCACCCGTCCTCATGAATCGGAAGGAGGGATGTTTCCTGAGCAAACATTCCTCGCCAAATGACTGCTGGTCTCTAGTAAACAATGGAAGATTTTGGGTTAACGTAACACTCTCAAAACCATTTGATAGGCTTGAACACAGGGCTGTATGCGAATGTGTGAACTGTACGCTTGTGCGTATACAGGAGTGCAGAATTTGTGCAGCCTTTTGTCACCCCATAACAATGATCAATGGGCACCGTAATATGAAATACCATTCCACTGTGGATAAACTTTTGAAAAATTCTACCATATTGGTCATCGATCGAGAGCATTTTTTGTCATATTTTCCGGAAAATGAGATAATTTTAAGGTCAGTGGAATGCGTCGTCTAAAATACGGATCGCATCTCGTGATTTTTTTTGAGGATACATCAGTCAGTTAGATGTGAGCAGGTAAACAGTGGGACACAAAATGAGTTTAACTTTACATTCATGGTAGCTGTACTGTAATGGAAAGGACTGTGCATGGTGAGCTGTTTTGTGTTGACTGGATAAAGTTGTTCTTTATTATCATTTTCAAGGACAGCTTTTAACGTTTATGGAATTTTATAATAATATTTGAAGTGCTGTTGCATATATGTGCTTAAGGGTCCTCTAGCGTTCAAGCCCTACCCGATCGACCAGACAAGGAAAGATTCTGTATAGGACATGCCAAACCATAACAACCCTTTTCAACAAGTTATTTTCCATACACAATTCTCCATATTTTAAGTATGAAAGGTCTTAAAATATGTCGAAATTCAGAAACAAATTCGATTCACTATAATTGTCTGTTTTGTTTTTTCTTCGCAAACATGACGAAGCTGCCCTGCTCCGTGATTTTCATGCTCACTATGCCTCAGTGGCTTTAAATCAGATAGGATAACGTTGGTGGCAGCAGTGGGTACGGGATGAAATGATAACAAACTTTAGTCCTCAATACGACCGCCCCACTTAATGTGCATTTAGCCTGGAGAACTGAGATTTCGATCTAGAGCCACCTGGGATCTGAATCACTGCAAGTCGATTGCTTTAAACATTTAGAAGATTACGTTAACTGGTTAAATATCATGAGATAATCTATGTCATCGATAGATTGTCCAAGAGCATCCTTCAACCATCACCTTCATGTAAGACTAATATCACTGTTTACTGGGGAAGTGGGACACAGCACAGGCTGGCAATAGGAAACAACCAGTGGTAGTATTTCACATACCTAAGGAATGATATTTAACAAAATGTTTGCTGCACATTTTAGTAAGCATTAGCGCAACTCCTGTTTTCTCAAGAAGCAACAAAAAAGAAATAGGTTTCACGAAAAGGAGCTGATCAGACTTTCACTAAGTAGACCGGCTGACAAATCAAAAGGAAACTGAATGGTAGCTGAAGTCAATGATCTGAAAGTTTCACTAACAAAGAGACCGGCGGGCCACTTGCGGTTAGATAAGAGTGATTTTTCAGCTGAGAATCAAGATTCACTGTTTCGAATCTCCACTGCACCAGTTTCCTTTGAATTTTGCATTTTTCCATCAACATTTGTCATGGTTTGTAACGTCACTATACACTACAGATTTAATGCAATCACCAATAGGATTCTCTGTAGCTGCTGTTAATTAATTTATTTATTTGCACAAGATAGAGATGACAGCATTTCGCACCAATCAGTGATACTATTTTGGGTCACTTAACTTATTTTCGCCAAATTTAAAATTCATCTGCCTTTCGATAAAGCGGAATTTTAAAATCTTGAAATGCCCGGTGCCAACTACGGCAACTTTAATCGTCCTTCTCAGTTCTACGTGATTTCCATTCGGCTTAACCAAGCGAAAACAACGAATTGGCCTCCGGACAGCTAACAAGATATATGTATATATGTATATACACACAACTTGGTTCATGCCGAGGCTGACTGAATAATCGCCTGCAGTTTAATGACTGCTGGCTGTTGCTTAGTGTTTACTTTGAACTTGTTACGAAAATCAGTCCACATTCAACTTTGCCGTCGGTCTCACAATCGATAACGCTCCCCGCGTACGTTACTCATCTGATCCCTTGGAGATCTAACGCCTGGACATATCGTCATTCGAAGTCCATTCTCTCCCTTTTAATGAAAGCGAAAGAAGCCTTGGATGCAGTTAATATCGTATCTTAAGCTGAATCCATTTCATCATTTGTATTATGAGGATGTCTATACTGGAGTCTCTATTTTCTGCTTCCCCAAATGAGTAAAAAATGTAGAAAAGTTTTTGTATTAAAAGAGCTCATACACTGAATTAAACAACCAATCAACATCTTCCAATGTCGAGTGGTTTCAGATTGCATTAATACATAACTGTATGAGGCTGGACGAAACGAGTCCCTGCAATTGCATATACTCCTTACACCTGCGCAATTCTCAGATAACTTAATGTTCCTAAACAATACAAAGTATTTATTGAAACTACGCACAGTCTACCGTTGGAGCGCATAGGAACAAAGTAGAATTGATGGTTACTTCCGGCACATTTTTGTTCCAAACCAGGAGCATGAGTGCTATGGAACAGGAAACCCCATGCATTCTGAGGCACATAGCACACCAAACGAGACGACTGACAACCATGACCTCCTATGCTGGAGTAACAATAAATCATATAAGGGCTCGGTAAGACAGGCTTGACGATGCGCTGGGTGACAGCAAGTCCAGGTGTACCAGCAGTCTTACTTGTTCACCATGCCTGAGCTGAGAATTCAGGGAGTTCAAAACCATTACTAAATTGACGATATGCTTTCTATTTGTATCGTTAGGCATTTGAAAACATGATGCATGTACTTCAGTAATAAAATGTTTTTCCCTCCGCAATATAACATAACGCAATTGTAAACCAGTTTCAAAGCGGTACAATATAAGCCGGGAAACGCTGGCCCATAGCTAGGCGATGAGCCGATTTCTATTCACCAACTTGCGGCTGAGATGGGCCACAAAAAATATCTTGTAAATTTCTGGTTTTAAAGGAGTAAAACGGGACATGAATCAAGTTCTGCAGTCAGAGCGGCAGTTGCGATGGTCGTCATACTGAGTGGGAGGGAATTTTGGAGATCTTCAATGGAAGTTTCTTGTAGAAATTAATAATTAGGCTAAACATGACGTTAGTCGTTTCAATAAAAGATGGAGGACTAGTCACCAATAAGAAAGATAATTCTGTGTAATCATTTAGCAAATGGTTTGCATAAATAAAATGAGATTAATTTGATAAAATTCATTAAGAAACTTAGAAAACGTAAGGGTAGATGTCAATGGAAACTTTTAAAGCGCTCAGATTGGAGATTAAATAGATGTAGTTTGGACACAGCTGAAGTAACAAGACAGTTACCAAACGTCTAAGAGTAAAACAAGGCGGAAGTATCTTTGAGAGCCATCCGGAATGGCTCAGTGTCTGTGATACTCCTGTTGCATGTTTTACTGCAAGCTTAGAGTTCAAGGGGCTTAGTCGATGTACGTTGCACGTGGATATTCCTCACACGGGTAAGACAGCCTTACTATGCTTCCGTCGAGCCCTGAATCTTCTCTTTTCTCTCACTGTAATGGTCGTAGACTTTTCAATACATTTATACATGTCGTTTTATCCTTCTTGTGCGTTCTGGATCAGAACACTTGCAACCCAGGGTAAGCTTTAGTTCTACCATTTTCTAGTCATAATGTGAGGGCCCACTGAGGCTGAAAACCGGTCAAATGATAGCCTAAGCTCCTGCCACATTGAAAATATGGAACCAAAATGATGAAACTGTTGAAGTAGCTCCCAACACTGATGAATTTGTGGCTTCTGTCGGACTAACTTTGCAGTTCCCTTAGAATTCTCAGAGTTGATTTTTCACTCAACTCTTACTCTTTAGTTTTTAAACAAAAATGATTAGTAAACACAGTCATCCAGAATGTTATCACATGTGTCTGTTTTGTGCTGCGACACATTCACCAGATCGTTCAGCAGAATCGCATGTTGATAGGTAGCTGGAATGTGTTACCATGTGCTAATGCGATTGTCTACCGATGCTGATAGCATATAGACTTGCAGCATGTAGACATTTACTGACTCAAACACTCACTCACACAATGAACCAGGCACCCGAGCAATAAATTAACTTAATTCAAATAACCAAACTCCTAATTTGATTCGACCGTTTATTCAACCAGTTGGCTAAGTGAAACGGGAAAGTACGCTTCGATTGTGACTACTGTGCCTTGGTTTGTGTTCTTTGTTGTCAGTGCGCTTTTAAGTGACATCGCTGGTTGATAACCAGGAAAGACTGGTGGTTCACACAAATGGTTCACTGATCCTGATAAATGCCTAGCTGCCTGATCTGTTTCAGCAAAACGAAGTTTGTCTCCCAGTGTTTACCAATGGAATTTCCACTGTAAAAGAAGAACTAACTTTGAAACTGTTTTCTTTTTACTAGTTCAGTTTTATTATAAGTGTTCGTTTAATAAGAAATGAATAGGATTCACCTTTGTTGCAAAGTGCAATGAAACGGATTCTCGGCCGACGGACAGTCTGAAATGACTCTCAATGACATTTAATAGACCGAAATACGATATGACGTCTTTCCATCGTCCCACATGAATTACAACACAGGTTGAACAATAATGATGGATGCGATGGAACAGCAGTCAGAAAAAGTAGTTATGTCTTTGACCACACTCAACAGTTCTCGATTGGATGCTTAGAATCTAGTCGTTGTTGGAGCTTTTTGGACATTTACTAGGGATTTGTGCTTCTGCAGCCAGTATGCTAATGCACTAACTCCATAGTTGTCAATAACGAATCTGCAGAATAGCACGTTATGGATTGGTAAGGTATAGTGCAGCACATCATGGTATAGTGCAATTTAATAAATTGCAGTATAGCATTGCATGGGATAGTATTGATTCCCAGTAGCTAGCCATCGTTAAAACTGAGCCTATCATTAACGATGTAGAGTAGGAGCAAATTAAAATAAATCGCCAAATGGTGTAACCACTAACTTTCATTCGCTGTCAACAACCTAACTACCTCTAGAGTCAACATTTTAATAAACAATGGTAAAATTAATCAAATGAAATAAAAAAATCTTTGAGCATTTTTGCGCAGTCACCACTCATAATTCAAGAATGTAGGGTTGAAAGCGTACATCATTGCAAGTATTTCCAAGTTTACTCATGCTTCATTAACCGGCTACTGTTTATAATAGTGTCAAAGAAAAGAAAAAATGCACTGCAAAGGTGGCTTTTAATTGATGCGTTATTGCGAAAGGATATACTTATCACAGAATCGATCCATTTTATGGGTTTCTATGGTATCGAAAGTTAGTACCTATTTTCGTGCTTTCATAAGCTACGGATGTATAGACAGTGAAATAGTCTAATTTTCTTGACTGTATAATTGTTTGCTTGTCTGCTGGATTTATTGGGTAGCAGAGTAAAAGAAATACCAAAAAGAAAATACGGTATACTTGTCAGAGATGTTTTTGATTTACATCGTTATGAAAGAGTTATGCCACACGAGAACGTTAACGATATATCAGAACCGACTGGTGAGACATTTGGGAACTGCGATGTTTGAATTTGGAAACTCTTTTCGTTTGTTGTCCGTTTTGTTTTACCTCCCCAACTTTATCTTTAAGTCACTTTTCATCTGTGGTCCCCCTAGAAAGATGGTCAAAATATGGGGTAGAGCTAGACATGCGGATATAGTGGCAGACAGCTACCACGGTTCGCTGAAGCAGAGTCCAGCAAACCCTAAAGGATATTCTGCACCCATGTATTGCAATTTATTGTAAAGTTGATTGATTCCGAAATGACCTGAAAAGCTGTCGAAAATACTCATCTTCTTGGCTTCGAAGTATGGCTCAAAATGCACTAGGAGACTTAATTCTGTTCACGATATGGCCAGGAGACTTTTGGGCACAAATTACAGTCATTTTTAATCTCTAGCAGCGACATAATAATCTGTTAAATTACATTTGCATTCAAGACCGTCCTAAGTGACTGTATACATATAATCATGTCTGAGTCCGTTCTGAGACCCAGCATCTAAAGTTCAACACCTAATTTAGTGTGATACATCAGCCTATAGCTGTACAAGAACAAAACAGCAGTTTGGTGATCAAACGCATCTATAGGTCTCAGTCAATAATCACAACACAACAGACGGATCGAGATGTACAATGTGATACAAGCTCCTGATCATTAAGCAGTTTGTTTGATGTCTGTTAACAAATTTTAGCTTTCTGTTTCACAGCCTCACTCTTTTCGGTTCTTAGATGTGCGTATACCTGAAACGGAGATGATTCAGTACGTTCTCTAAATCCCAGTGTTTCAAACGCTATTCACACAACCATTCATCTATGAGCAGTGGATTGTGTCTGACACATCCTCCCTTTGGGGACAGTAAATCGGGTGGTCAATACATTTCATTGCTACTAATCAACTTCAGCAATTTCTGTTCATTTTCAGCAAGAACGATGAGGTGCCAGACCATGACCGAAATTCACATTAGATTCTTTTCAAATGTGGGCCCAAACATTGGACGACTAGCAGAACTTCGAGCATACTGTGAATTTTCCAGGATGAATATTTTTCCATAGTCAGTGACGTTGCGCACCAAGGTAAATAAGGCACAACTGAAGTCTTTTCACGCCACTTATGGTTCGTCACATGTCCCAATTATCGGTAATACCAAAAAGAATTTTCATTTCAAAAGATCAGCATGCAGTTTTATTTGAGATTGTTAGATTCATTCGACCCGTAAAAAACACTCTCGCTATGGAAAACATCCAAAACGGAATTACTATCGAGGTGTTAGTCTTGACTGGTAATGAGATTGCTAACAGCAATAATGTTGGCATCATAAACTACACATCGTTGCTCGTAACGATTCAGTTCTGTATAGGTTTTTGCTACCCATCTTATCTTGAGCTGTCCGAGTGCTTGAGACATAAATAAACCAAGTATTATACGTTTCAGTCTGTTACTAAAGACAAAACAAAGCAGGAACTAGTATCAGTATATGCGTGTGTGCTTCAGGTTTTTTTCGAATAGATGATGTGATGCCGACGGCTGGTAGGAATATAGTCACACTGCCGGAAGGCAGTTGCTCATAATCCGATATTTCACTCGGGTGAAATGAAGAAGTCAACTCTTTGTGACTAAGTTTTCCTCGTTCTTTTTCTACACCTATTCAAAGTCTCGTAACTTTTTATTAAATACATCGAAGATCAAAAGAACGTTTTCTTCGGAGCGGATCATCTTCTGAAAAACCGCCCTTTTCCTCTGAAAAATAGCATATTCCAATCTATTTCGGGACATTAGTCGCTGATTCGCTAATTTCGTCGTTCATACATGCCAAAACATAGACACAAGTTCCTCCTGAATAAGGATACGTGAACCTACTTTTCACGGAAATGAAACAACCAAAATGTGCTTATTACTCTAAGAGCTGCACCGAAAGAGTTTGTTCATTCAGTGCTTATTGTTATGATTGCAACATGTGTTGTTATTTTGGCCAATCAGAGTTCAAAACACGTCGATCCATTCACCGAAATAGGCAGAACATTTGGTCAACAAGTAATTTTTCACTGAGCTATACAATTTGACTTCCTTTTGTTTATGTGGATAACGCATTGAATTCAGCTGAATTTCTTTCAATCCGCTGCGTGTTATACAAGTGTTCAAAAGCAACGGCAATCAATATCCACCGCTCTACCAACACCTTCGATCATTCGTTCGACGACAGCCACCAGGTAATGATGAGCAAGTTCTTGTCGTTGTAAAAGATTTTTTTATTTTTAGAACTCATCCGTAATATCCTCCATAGGCCGATCTGAGGTGTGATCACACCGGACCTATTTATCTCAAAATGAGTAAGTCCTTTGCCGGCAGTAACCATAGGCAATCAATTCTTCATCGTTCACATGACAATCATTCATTGCATAGTTGTAACAGTAGCATTGACGGCATTCCACTGGACACTGTGATCGATCGTTATATTGATTCCTTTAATCATGTTGCAATGAATTCAGACACTCATTCTAATTTGCCTAATTATTCGATGCGCTCACGTAAAGCCTTACTAGTAATTAAGGTGGTTTATCTCATTCTCTTGCATCATACATCCTTGGATACGACAAGTCAATTGGTTGTTAATTATCCAATTGATCTCCTGACTAAAAGATGCACAAGAATTGCCTGTTTGCTGGCTTGCCATCGTGACTGGCTGAGCTGCAGTCTGTCTCTAGTCGATGCCACTAGACTTGTGTATCGTACAAGAAGTACAATTATTACTCAGTCTTCCACAGTCCCACAGAGCATAACAATGCAATTTTATCTGCAAAATCAGCCCCTTGATTTTAATTGTGTGCTTATTTGCGAGGTGATAGATTTACGTTCCAGTTCTCCCGGTAACCTAACTATAAAGTTTGACCGGGTACAACGGTAATCTTCCTCTTCAAACGTTTCGTGGTTAAATCCATTAGGACCGTTTTCTACTATCCGCATTCCTATGGAAAGGATTTATGCCTCTAAGCGAGAAAGTTGCTTTCTCTTCTGTGACGATTTTACACGGCGGGAAACGACCTGCAGCACAGAGAATGCAGGCTGTACACGAGGTTCGCTCACTGTAACGAATGGCGAAAAATTCACTTCATCCCATTAAAACTTTCGGTGGGCAAGAACTGATGAACATGGAGGGAAATCATCCACAATCGCAGTCCGAAGTTCAACACGTCTCGGAATCGAAATAGCCACTTAAGGATTCCTGTTGTTCGGCAAAACTTGTGTTCAACATCGGTCTTTGTGACTACTTGTGATCCGCACCGTTACAGTTTTTAACAAAAAGGTTATGCATCCAATTTAATCGAGTCCAAATATGGGTTCACTCATTACGGAGGATGGATTTCCAACACGATGCTGATTGGTTCGTTGTACACTGACCTATTCAAGTCTCCTTTACGCAATTTGCAGTCAACATATTCCAATACTGGAGCGCAGATTCACGAAGGATAAAACTATAACAAGTTCTAAGCACATGTGAATCACTTCTATAATTGCAATGAGTACACATGTATTGGTGACAAGGAGATTTCTCTTCCTATTTATCGGAGTACTAGTGAAAATTTTTGATTCGTCCTACTCGGTGATCTTGGCTATAGCTTGAATATAAATGATATGGGGTGTGCAAATAACGTCATTCCAACTAAATCTCGGGAGTTCGAAAAGCTAAACCGTCTTCAAACCTTCGTATTTCTCAGTTCTGGAAAAAAATCAGCGCAGTGAAATCTCGTGGCAGTGTTGTGCCTACGCACATGCATGTTGGGAACGTGTGAAAAGCAGCTGACGAAAAGTTTCGAAATTTAGCCTTCGGTTCAACGGTCAGCAGATATCAAAAAATTGGCAAAATAATTTTTATCACTCCAAGCTTGTGACTATTCGATCGCAGTAAGCAAATCCGTTTGATCTAACCGCCTATCCCGAACAGTTAAACATGCTAAATTTCGGCATGTTCTTCGTATTTGCCTATCTCGGTTCACAAAGTTCCCTAACCCAGAACTGAGTATCTGTAAGAAATGACGAAACAGTATTTTCTTTCTGCTCCTTTTTTATTAGAAGGCGATCGTCTGGATAGCAAATGCAGAATGGCTGAGCATTTTGCGTAACCCAGCCAACATGATTGAGCAAATGATCATGGTTGTGATTATAACGCTGGGGAACATGGATAATTCGTTTGGAAATCGTGATCGTCAGCCGTTCAGCAGGGTTTGCATCCTTGGAATATTTAACTTCATCTCCGGGCAAACGCCGACCCGTAATTTCTATGGTACTTTGTACGATTTCTATCCTTTTTCAGCACTCCAAACAGATAACTAGTTTCAAGTTTTTTTCTCTTTCGTGACTCATGGCCTGTTTACTTCCCCCCACACACACACACACACACCAGAGACCAGCCTGGACAAAAGCACAGATATGCACAGGTGCAAAAGTCCACGCACACACACACACACACACACACACACACACGTTTCACTGGACCCACCGTTGACCGAACGTAAAATGCGTGCCCTTATGGACTAACAATGAGTTATGTTCGTCAGCACAACACTTCTCATGCGGTCCTATGCTACCTCAAATATCCGTCACACGACTGTCGGATCTCTCAGTGCGGCGAGTCCCAAATGTTATGGGGTATGCCGTTCCACTTTGAAAATATTTCGTCCGTGCATACATAAATGGTCAAACGGTTGCTACAAGTGTGATTCAAGTAAACCATGTGAAAACTGACAAATACTAGGACCCTGTTAGATGAAAGAAATCCAGTCGGCTCTCAAAGCAGCCGATTTTTTGATGCTGGAGAAGCCAGTGGATTCCTTCATGTGTCATATTGTGAACTTTTGTGGTTCAAGCGAATTCTTGCACGCCAACTTGTGAGAACTAAAATGAACAAATACCACGTCAAAATACCTTCATCATCGGGTGCCAAATTAAAACAGAAATGATTCATGTGCCGAGGTTTGGAACTGGTTTACCAAAGTCCTCCAGGCCAAAGAGAACACAGGGTATCGAAGACTTTAAAAGTTTACCATACATATTCAGGTGGAAGTGGGTACGCCTAACTTCGCAACCACCAAGGGTATGCCAACCATATACAGGGAAAATACGGTGCAAGAAACATGTGATTTGAGTGCATGGGAAATTTTGTAGCACCATCTATAGATACTAATGCTTGGACGACATATGTTAGTCACCAGGGTACCCAAGCGATTCCAAAGCACATGGTTTCGATTAGCTAATTTGAAAATAAACGTCCCGTGTAACCCGAAATCGGTTACGGGAGAACACGATTGCCTAATGAAATCATACAATTATGAGTAAAATAATTCAACTTGATTTTCATCGATGATTGAAATCCAGAACATGAGAATATGACTGCAGTTTGACAAAACACCGAAGTACATAAGCCAGTCAATGCTCACAACAGAGACAGATTTGATTGGTCGACAGATGGTCGGAATAAGCGGGAATACAGAAAATGTAAGGTTGAACTGAAAGACTTTGTACGCCTTGAGACGTAGACCAATATCCGGAGAGAACTCATCTGGAAATTACTCGTTTTTGCAAGAGATAAGGAAGTTCGCCAAAGTGCGGCTGAGTTAAAAGAACGTAAAGTTGTCTGCATTTGTATAAGTTGTTAGTGATCTATCGGATATTTTCGGCCAGTAAATAGCAGGTACGATCTTACCTCTAATAACGCTGTTCACAGATTGTGAACAGTTTATTTTTTCACAATCTTATATCCACAAAGAATGAGCATAGTATCATGTGAAGCCATAAGGGCAGTGCACAATCATTTTCTCAGTTTTGTTAGGTATTATCAGTTGGAACTTTTCACTGCAACAAACCGGGGAGAAGAACTGCGCATAAATGATTGGAAACCGTGGATTCTAACCAATAAGCTATTCGGACTGACTTTTGACATTTTGGTTGAAAATCAACACTTATTCGCCGTCTACGAAACTTCGCTAACTGAAAATTTTAAGATTTCTATATTTCGCTAGTAAGGGAACTGATGTACTGTATTTCGGGTTTGCTCGGCTTTGAACTGAACATTGTGTAAAGCAAAACGAACTATCACACATTCAAATGGATCTCTGTACCGCTTAATCGTTTTGCATCTGTACAAATATTTGCATATAACCCTATAGACCAAAAAATAACCATTTTTAGGAAAATTACCAAACAATCTTTGTTTTGATTGCTTTGGGTACTCAACATTTACGCAACTATGGGTCGTTCCAAATGTCAGAATTCGTTGATTCCTCTAGGATAGAAATCTAATGATGGACAGTACTGAAACCTTTACACGGCGTGTGATCTGCCCCATGCTTCAGTGAACTCATTAAATTTGTTTTGACGAATTGCACTATTTTTTGTACATCCTTCCATCCACGTACACGTCAAACTCAACCGCGTTTGCAAAACCAACTGAATAGTTAGAAAATTCACTAAACAATCCAAGTATATAGTTCTGTTTGTACATTACAATTTTAACACACTTTAGCTTATGTGTCTCTTGGCTGATATCATATGATGTGTCGACAGAAGTTATCTGATTATCAGATTCAAAGCATACCAGTTTCTCCATGTCCAGTGTGAATTTATAAGTCTTACTCAGTTTGCCATCTACATCTGGCCTCACAGGAGCTAACGGAAGCGTCATGTTTACCAATTCTATGTTTTGATTATCCATTTGCTTGCTCGTGGACAAGCACACACACGCACGAGTAATTAAAAGATCGATATTTCTTGCTAAATTTTGGTGATCATGTTTTCGATTCTGACCTGTTCATCTGCGTGTGTTTCACCGTACAGGTGACATCTAGAGGGTTCGTTCTTGCTCGATGAACAAAATCTGTTAACTAACAGGATACTGTAAACTACAGATAAACGCAGCTATTGCATCTTGTTAGTAGATGTAATTCGCTGTTATTAACGTTATATCATTCACAATAAAATCCAATATACAATGCATCGATTTTTCGACACATTCCTTATGTCATTCGGTCCTGACAAGCCACTTTTTCTTTTCGTAACACATTACCATTAACTGCTATATTAGATATTCAGACCTACATTTCTTTTCATTACACTTATTTAAGAGTGATATCAGTCATTTATTGATATAAAGCTCAAAAATTCCTGCTCTGTATTTTTAAGATTCTACTCCTAGTTCAGGATCATCCTCTTCTGAAAGCTTTGACTGAAAAAACGAAGTCACTTCTACGTTGAATGTTCTGTTGCTGATGAAAGAGCGTTATATTCATGGAATAAAGGAAGACATATCCACCTCTGATGTCACTTTTACTGGTTTTCTGAATCATCGCCTTCTTTGTTGGTTTTTAATCCCACATGGCTAAAAGTATCTCTGCAATGAAACAGTTTCGCTCACTGTTTTTGTCTGCAATCATTGCCGTAGATCGTTGATCGGTTGATAACAATCGCCATATGGGGCCCACCAGTAGTGTGTGGGATTGATGTTTCCCATGCTTGGTTGTCTGCACTTTGGATTCCGGTTTACACGCACAAACCTCAGGTAATCCGGTCAAGCTTACATTCGGGAAACACCGGACTCGAGTTTCGTTGGGGCATATCCTCCACTGCTTTGCTGGCCATCATTTAGGATGACATTTGAACAAACTTAACTTGGTAATTCTGATAACCACAAGCGAGAGCTAGTTGTACGGTGGTAACAAGCCCTCCAGCTGGAAAGCTCGGGTGCATTGGAGGATACGCACCACCGATGAGTTCTGGTAAGAGTGAAACCGAAGTCCGGTGCTTCTTCAATAACCATATTATTTTACTCGGTGTGACATACAGTGTTTTCATCTTATCTTCTCACCTCGATTCCTTGTGGCATCAATGCAGTAGCATGACCTCCTTCTGGTGATGCTAACAGAACAGCGGAAGATTTCCAATGGGAAGATTGCATTGGCGATTTCCCAACCACTGTTTATCGAAATGTGACCACTGACAACCAAGGAAACGCCCTGCGTCCGCTCAGGCTCCACTAAATCCGTAACAGCATTCTTTCAGTTCAGTTCAGTTATTGCAACAATTATCCTTACACCAACGTACTCTGGTTGTGGTTGTGACCCCACCGCATCATCCGCGAAAACAGAATAAAGAACGGGGGATAAAGAAACACCGACGGCAAAATAGTAGGTTCAAGAACTATATATGACGAGAAAAGTTTCGAATACAAGTATGTCTCTGATTGCGACGCTGGGCCATATCGCCTACTGTCTCCAACCATCGCCTCGGGGATCTCGTGGACCCGCAGCCGATATTCTATCTGCACTGGTTAAGATTTTCATACCTTTAACACGTCAGCAACGGGCCTCTCCGAGCCATCCTGTAACCATTATCGGCCTAGAGGAACAGCGCAGAACGAGAAAACCCCTCCATGAGCTTGTGCAAAATATGTTCCAGGCACCTCAATCTATTTTGATTCGATGCCTTTTCTAGAGACTGGACCTTGAGATCCAGTATCTTAGGCCTAACTTTTGAATTACTCACAAAGTTCTCCCCCTATATTCTATCAGTACTATGATGACAACGGTATTCGAACACCAAAAGTCTTCGCTTATCTTCTGCCCCCAACGACATGTTTCGGAGTCATAAATCAATACCGATCTCACTGCTTCCGTGTACACTCGAACTCTGATCGATAACCGAATGTCACGCCGATATCACAGTTGCATCAACTTAGCAAAAACTAATTGGGCCTTCTGCATGCGTGAAGACATCTGCTATACGACCGTCAGGTAAAATACAACTAACTAAATAACTAAGTTTGTCCGGATCACCCATTCGCTGGCCTGCAAGAACAAAATTCCACGTTGAGCCAGTCCATCCGTGCAAAACCATTTTACAATTCGAAGATGCTTATCCATCGCCAACATAAATACAGTATAGTTCAGAAGATCGAGAATCTTCACTCAGTATAAAAACACGGTCCGTATATTCTAATTCAGGCAGATTCTTGTCTGAGGAAATATGAGTGCCAAATATTCTCACACGAAGATAGGGCTATCTCCATAGCCATCTCAAAGGAAATATTAAAAATGGTTAAAGGAGTGATGGTGACGAGAATCTCTTCCCGAGCGAACTCTGCCGCGTTTGTTAGCATGAACGGACTGGATAAGTGAAATGAATTTCTCTGGCACACCATTCTGCGAGAGGCAGTAGCATAGAACTGCACGATTGACTGAATCGAAAGCCGTTTTCAGATCAAAAACACGAATCATCACTCCACGGAATGCGCCTGAATTTAGGTTTGTCGCAAAATAAAAATTTGGTCAGTACAATCTCGATCGACAGGAAAATAGGTTTGGTTCATACGCATGAACTATTCGCAAGCACCTGGTAAATGGTTGAGAATAAAGCTTACGAGTAGTTTGGTTGCAACGCTTGTTAAACTAATCGGTTTGTGGTTTTCACATGGGGGTCTATCATCCGATTCACATCAGTCCTTATGAATCTCCTCCCTAGTCCAGATTGATTCTGGGAGTTTTATGAACTCTGATGCTAACGCTTCGCCACCATCCCTGTGGAGGGACGGTGAAAGTCCATTTGGTCTAAGTACCTTACACTTTTGAAGTTTATCTACTTGGTGAGTCCATTTTGGATGGAATGCTGGTATCCACCTGCACTGGTTTACTTGCTGGCATAAGTAGAAGTCTCACTTTGGCCGTGGGCCAACTAAGCTGCCTCCTAAAGTATCCTGATCAATGCTTCAGCCGTCGGTCCTGAGAATCAGTCATTGTGCCGTCGGATCCTTCGATCACCTCGCTTAGGCTGGACTTCCATAGGCCAGTATTTCTAATCAGCTGGTAAAGATTACGACAACTTCCGAAAGCCAGTCTTTTCCATTTCCCTACATTTTCATGTTCACTGCAGCTCCCTGTCCTTTCTCGGGCTCTTGGTCAGTTGACTTCTCAGTAGTTAACGCCTCATTATATATGGCATCCGGGGGACGGATGTTCGACCATCTAAAAGTGTAACTGAAGTCAAGAATATCCATTGTTTCTGAGGTTAACATGACAATGTTCTTTTTGACATTTGCCTCAAAGTGCAGGGCTTCTTTGATTTGTTAACAATGCTCACTCTGACCCTGAGCATTTTGCTGAGACGGCAACTGCTTTGAGAGCTCCGACTGGAAATGCAGCCGGCACTTGTCGTCTAGAACCAGCTGTGCCGAAAAAGTAGCTTTTGTGCCAATGGGATCACAGGCTAGGTGTAGACAAAAGCAACCAAGGACCAAAACAGGTCTGAACCAGAATGGCCGGCAACCCTCGAATGATTCACACCACCAGTGGCCGATAGCAGCATAATTGTTCTAGGTCCAACTCAGTGATGGTGAAAGGAGGGGCCAGGCAAGCCGATGTCCCATTTTAGGACAAAAATTGGTGTTTGCCAAAAACAGCCTGCCTTCAAAACAAACTTTCAGGACACGATCTGCATTGTCGGTGCGATCGGCTGGAGCAGAAAACTGGCTTCAGAAGTGTCGTCCCGTCTCCGTTAAGTAACATTCGCCCAACACACCAAGCAATTCGCCACCCTGTACCGACGCATCAAATTCGATGGAAGTACCGTTATATGGCAGTCCAAAAGGGATATAAATTCATTCATGACAGGTTTTTGAGTCACTAAGTGATGTCTGACAGAACATCCGGACTGTTATACAACAGAATAATCACGTGATTACTTTAGTATGATGGGAACACAGCCATCCTCAACGATATACCGTAACTTTGCAAACAACGAGAATGTGTTGGGAATCTAGCCCTGGCTGATACATTTATCCCTCGCCTTGTGATTACGTGTTCTTGTCATGACTTATTGTTGACTCTTAGTTCAGTTTTGGTTATTGGTGTTACTACTATTATCAGCACTAGTTTTGGAAAAAGCTGTCATATAATTCCCTAAAACCTGCCAAGATTTTAGGGGATTCAACCGTACATCTGGAATGTAATGCTTCTAACATGAGGTTCATCCAAGTGCGATACTAAGGACTCCAACGCGACTGCAAGATGACGGATTAGCATAGAGGCATTTTTCTAGTGGCAGGACTCTGCTGCATGATGAACAACGGAAAACACTCATGAAGGAAAACAATTGGGTCGAGCTATACTAGCCAGGGCCGATAATATTCACACCGGCCACTCCTATCAGCAAGTTGTTATGAATCCATCCCGGGCTGTTGGTTATCGTAATGTCTTTTTTGCAGAGCCTGGAGTTCAGATGACAAATATATCAACAGTCAAAGTGAAATCGTCAATGCACAGGGTTAATTGACCATAATCTTTTGTAATTATAAGAATCTTCTCATGAATTTAGTCTAAAAGGATAGAAAGACAGTATAGCGAATTAATTAATGAAAATACTAAGAGAAAGTTTATGGGAGAATTACGGAGTGTGACTGCCGGTGACTTCTTCTGTCGATTTCTTTGAACGTAAATGGACGCAATTTCCACGGTTGACAGGATGGAGAAGAATCAGATCAGAAACCAGATGTGAGCAGTATATTGTTGTATATCAAGGGACCAAAGTGCTACCGACACTACCATACACGAGAAGCAAGCAACAGCAGAATGTGCAATGCGGCAAGCCCATATCAAACGCGAAGGCTTTATAGATGCACCAGATTAGGCGGTTGGTCACAGTTATCATGTCAGATAAAACAAACTCTCCCAAATAAATATTGTAAAACCCAACTTGATCATCATAGCAGATGGCCAAAAAAACCATGACAAAAACAATCGATTCCATTATACATTGATAAATAATGAATGTGGTGGATCAATAAGAACCTGACGGACCAGTTAGAGGCAGAACTTGGTTTTTACTCTTTGGCTGGTGTTTCCCAGTGCACCTACTGACAAGCCAATTACATTGCATTTAGAAGCGAGAACGCAGTCAGCGAAACAGAAGCAGATGTAAAATTTACCGGTAGTTCGAGTATTTGAGTCCATGGAAATCACTTTCAAATGTCACATCGCTGACTGCTCAGTCAGTGCCGGGAAGCAAATCCAGAGAACCGGGTTTAGAAGAGATTTATGTATGCTTTGGTACAGACGAACAGCAAAATTGGGAACATGCTTTGAAAATCAAAAATGCATATACCTTCGCGCCTTGCTTTAAATTATCTGAAGTGGGCGCTGTCGGAAAACTATTTTTCGGTCTTTAATGTGAGATTGTGGTGGAAAAAATTATCAATCATTACTTTGAGGTACTTCATCAAACTAACTGTAATAGACTGTGCATTTCGGGACAAGGGCTCCCATTGCAGAACACCCTAGAAATAAGAAGTTAGCTTACGATGGAAGATATGATTCGATGAACCAATAAATTCTGGATTTGCAAAATGACGGTTGGAAAACAAAAGTCCAAAAGAGGTATCAGACAATCCGTTATTACGAATATTCCACCAATTCAGAATAACAGGTTTGACCCAGTTATTGACAGAGTAGAAAAACGTCCCATGAAAAAAACATTTACATTAGGTATTAGGCTCTCAGGGGATTCTCGCAGAAGTTGAAAATATCACAAGAATAACTGAAATTTTGGCAGAAGGCTGACATCAAAATGCACAAACTAATGAATGAAGAAATCATAAAATAAGTGTGTTCCGTACAGAAAATACAATAAAGAACAACTAATCATCAGGAGTTTAAAGACCACTTGTGTCGTGTTGAGACGATCGATTTCTTTTTACCAGCTGTTTAGGAGACAAATGCGTAGTCAAAAAGTTATGTCCCGTGGCTTCTTATGCTCATTGTACTGACGGGGAAAAGTTGAGTTTGGTCCTGAAATTTCTTGTCACGAAGAAACACGCAAGGTCTCAATGTAACACTAACTTGGTAGTCTGAGTTCAGTCCACAAATGGTCAGTGCGTTTGCACTGCCAACATTTAGAACAGAACAGCTACTTTTGTGAACTGACACGATGTTAACGACACACAAACACCTGCGTGCCTGGGAGAAAGACCGTGGCGAGCTCAACTTTTACTGTTAAGTATGTTTGTTTTTTCCGTCGTCCGCGTACAATCTTATAGTACTCGGACTTGAAATCAGTATAAGGAACTAGGTCGGTCACAATAAGTAGCGGACACGAATTGCCAATAACCAGTGAATTAGCTCTGACCTAAGCTACGAGTACAATGAGAAGACCAAGGCAAGTGGGAAAAAGCTGGAGTTTTGTTTACAGCTCATGTGATTTTGTGAAAATGGAGATATCCTAAATGATGGAATATATTCCGTTCAGTGTCCTACGAGGGATGCTTGGATTTCACTACCGTCTGTCTGTAGACTCATCACAAACCCACTTAATATTCCTTGGTAATTACGGCGCATATCTGTCCAGAACTCACAGTGACTGGAGCAGGACTGAGTAATACTTAGGCAACAGCCTCCACATCGCCTTACTGGCTTCAGTGCCTTTATTTCGGATGGTGTATGATATCAGACAGTCTATCACCGAGATAACCGCAGGGTCTAGACCTCGAATCTCAGACTTTTAAGATGACAGACGCTTAGTCCCCTTGACTTCGTCAGGTTGGCACACGAGAGAATGAAGTCGTAAGGGAAAGCCCGAATGGACCATAAATGAGCTTGAATTTCGACCACTTTGCTACATTTGAGTTATGCATTCCACGTATGACAGTAATAATAAGAGCTAATCTCTACATGTTATCATTCACAAAAGCGTATCATCTTTCTGAACGTTATACTCGTGCATACGCTATCTCCGATGAACCTGCCTTTTTGCGTGTGGTCTATACTGGATGTACTGAATCAATAACCAGTTGTGGTTTGTCCCAAAATAAAGTCAGCTGAAGTCATAAAATACGGTCCATCAGAATGTCGCTCACGGGAAGTGATAGCAGAACTTGTTAACTAACTACGTAGTTTTGCACGGCTCTTTATGAATTGGACTTGGTGCGCTTTTGAGCGGTGCAAATCTATGCAGATTATCTCAGAGGCACCAGCATAACTTGCCTGATAACACTGTTGTTCATAGTGATTCTCTCATGCATAAACAGAACCAAACAAACAACATGCATAAAAATCGCATGCACATTAGATTCTCACTTACACGGGACAGTGACAAAACTGAGACAAAAAATTCGGTTACTCATACCCTCTATCCCAAAATCATTGATATTTCAGTTCATTCTTCAGTCAGCTGTCATTACGAAGGCTGGGGAGAACTGCACCGTCGTGGCCTGGTTATCTCAACCTAAAGGAATAAATAGTGCTTGAATCTGTAACCAGTGGAAAATGTCTGCTTTTTGCCTGAACAAATCATCCCTCAAATAAACAATTTCACACAATGGTTATTTTCGCAAAAGGGTTTGAACACTTGTTATTCCATACCAGGATCAAAAACCAAAGATAAACTGATTAAGTGAAGTTTTCTACCGCGAAACAGAGGATTCATTTAGGTGTAAACTTTGTCTTTATGTAAGCCAGTTCTAATAAAGGCACACCACAGACAATCGAAATTCTAACTGACGGAAGACCGTTCCATACGACGGTACATCGCAAAATCCGAAATCATTTCCGATAGACTGTGACTATTTCACGTGTCTAGAACAAATGGATATAGGCAGCCATCTTCAAACGACTAGTGTTGAACTTTGACCAGTCTGGTTCTCAAATTCATCCACTGCCGACATTGTTTTAATGCTTCCAAATCGGTCACTATATATCTACCAGAGTACTGCGAGGTTCCTTCATAATAAATGTGAAGGGCTAACGCATTAACGAGGTGATAAAAAATTAATGAGACTGAAGTGCATTTGGGCCAAATTTAGGAAACGTAACGAAACCGTGCTATTTTTGAACACATTAGTAGATGAGACCACGAGTAATTGCTCCGTGGCCGATGAACCATGCAGCTGAGTTGTCGCGCCATCTAAATGACCGAACGAGTGAATTTCAAATGAACCCGTCGGTGTTTCACGTGTGCATATTTGCTGCCCTGTGTGTAGCTGTCACGGTGATCGATCGTCGGTCATCAATGCATTTATGTACATGTTTGTGCATTGTCACACATGACTGGTTAACACAGGCACAGTGCAAACCTAAGCGTAGTTCTGATAGAAACCAGAGTCAGGACCACTCCGTTTCTTCTCTCTATATGGTGGTTGGACATGTCCTGAAGAGACGGCATCAGTTCGACAATGAGGTGTTTCGAATCATCAGGACAGAGAACAGGAAATTTAGTTGGTTCACCGAAACGATGGTAATGAAAAGGCGTAAAGCACCGATGCGCCAACGGAGAATCTTACATTTGACATCATGTTCATCATTGTGGAGCACACATGTTGACAGTTCTGTTGTCGTTCATTCACTCATACATCAGCCGTGACATTCACCGCTATTTCTAATAGACACCATGTGCAGTGCTTCAAAACTGTCCTTGGCGTAAGTGGTGCTATGCAGCATCCTGATTTCTCTTTTGAGATACATCATGCAAAGTGTTCATTTCAGCTACCAAAGTTGAGTTGGTGGTAATCAGAATGCCCAGTTATCGAATAAGCTTTGCTGCCTACGTCACTAGCACTCTGAAAGAATTCCTGAGTGAGGCTAGATTCGTATTATTTTTTCCCATTTTCAGAAAGACAGTTAACTGAACAAACTCCATTGTTTGACTAGCTCCGTGGCTCTGGATTGATGAAGACTGACCGAAATTTCATCACACGTAAATAAATATCAACTTGCTTTTTTTCATTCAGCAATTGCGTTTTCTCACTGCGATGTTAAACTGCACAGGCTGTGCCAGAAACGTTATTTTTGATGGGCAAAAAGGCCGTGAATTTAGGTACTGACTTACGTGACTAGTAGTTAAAACTGGAAATTACAACAGTCAGGTGAATATTGTTACTGCTGGATATGTTTATTGCCTTCTAGTTAACGGTAGTTTCGCATGCATGGTTCGGTGATGCAAGTGACAAATGAAGCGTTTATTTCATTTCATCCTAGGAGTTTTACTAGTCTTCATTGCAAGCCGCAAAATCTATCCATTCATTTGTTTGAAGTACCACGCTACACGTTCACGTGTAAAGGCCTTTTGTGCAGATATTTATAGGCCGGTTTTTCACCCATGAAACTTTACTCTATCTGGCTTAAAACATCCCGTTTTTTATTTTGGGCCACAGTAAACGGAAGGTGAACTCAAAAAATGACTAAAATGGCTTATGACTCTAGTAATTCTTTAGTTGTCCTAGTCAAGTAGTGCGACGAGTGATCTAGTAACGTTGCTTAAAATGCTAAGTGCTCGCGGGTAATGCACAAACTGGGTGAGGCGTCTGCTCTACTTCGAGCACAAATCCCCTATTTATCCTAGCTCTCGGCTGTCCTCTCAAATTTCCACCAACTCTAGTGAGAAAGACGAAGTAGAACAGACAAAATCTTCGTGTTTTAATCAAAACTAAATATTTCATGTTTTCAATGAGCAACATTCACTGGTTTATTATTCTATTGGGTAGTTCGGTCCCTCGGCATTCGTCGACCTTCTCATGCGGCGGTTTGCTCCGCTTATTGATCATAATCCCGGTAGAGGTTATGAGAAGTCAACACCTACTACCCTTAGACATATAATCTTGCTTACTTTTCAGTTCCGAGTTACTTTCGGCGAATTAGTTTATCGCCTGACATCAAAGCGCAACTAGCAATTACGGTCAATGAAGCACAGTGCAAAGGTTTCATCCTGCCCAGTATATCTAGGCAGAGCAAAAAAGTGTATATCGCAACAGAGTAGTTTCGTTACTAATCTGAGAATTGCTAAATCAGACGCGTTACAATCCAGAACGGAAATCGAAGGTCACAAAATAATCAGTGTACATACTAGACAACGGAACGTCAGTGCACGGACTTTCGGTTACATAGACGCGAAAGATCAATGTCTGATGCGTGGTTTAACGAGTCGGTGGATTCAGTGCAAAGTATGGTAAAGAAAAAGTAGAGTGTAAGGGGTGTCGCATTAATCCTGCGTAAAGTCCTCGCATCTAGTAAGCCTTTTGCTTGCAACCCAAGGTCATTTATTTGGTGTGCACTCGGTCGGATGTATGAACATACCCAGAAAGTTTCTTCACATAATTGAATATTACACGGCAGTCGAGTAACTGCCAACGGACAATGTCACACCCCTCTGTGTCAATTGCAAAACCATGCGCTTGTTCCGTAACACGAGCTCTCATAAACTGTGACCTCATGTTAGGTCCCATTTTGTCTATCTATTTTACTTCTCATCGGTGGCGGATACACTGAAAAAACCGAATGAAGTCGGTCTAGATGTTTAATAAATGGTCTGCAAAAAAGCTAGTAATAGTATTGCCCCAGGAATACATAATGGATTGCTGCTAAACATGAAAGTTCTACCCTGTTTCGAGTGGTCTATACATTAGGCATCCAAGAGCTACTCCCAGATGTGTTCAGACAAACTGCTCTGCCAGTCAGTTAACTCCTCGCACGGTGAGGGAGCCCTTGCGCCACACTTGGTTTGTCTGTCTTGACTCACTGATAGATGGATGTCTGCTTGTCAAGCAACCTATCCATTGTATGGCCAAAAAATAGGGCTTGAGTGCACCTATATGTATATGCACACATACATATATTTATATTTGATCTGATATAAGCGAAATAACTGAATCCAGGTTATCTCGATTTTTCCTCCTTCAATGAAATTCCATACCCTAAAATGTGCCCCATAAGAATCACTAATGTAGTGTAACCCTCAAAATGCACCTATAAATGTAAACAATTTAAGTCCATGTCTACCGCCCACCGTTTGTTAATGATCAGTATGACGTGATTCCGAGGATTTCCGATGCGTCAGGTTAGATTCCCAAAATTCAAGATCACTCAGTGGTGATCAATAGGGTTTGCGGCTCAAAGCCAATGGCTGCATTAACTTGACAATGGTAATTGAAAAGACAACGAAATAAATATATCCACATGCAGAATTCAAGACGTTCGCAGCGCGGTATCCAACCACAGAGCAGCGAAACTTAAGCTAATCTGCGAACAGTCAAACCTCGGATGAAGAGCAGTAAAGGTGCGCAAGCCAGACAATATATTCAAAATACAGATATGCAACTGAGTCACCATATGAGTAGAGAGTATATGTGAGTAAACAAGACTAACGAATGCAAATGGAATCAATTACCAAATCATCTGCAAGCTATTTCAATGAATGGAACATGCACTCAATACATGGGATCATAGTCGAGAGCCAGCTGTATGCAGTGAGACTTGGGAGTTCATGCAGAGTAAACAATCGTCACTCTGATAGCTACAATCTGTTTGTTGTCTCAGCGTATGAGCCAACACACTCCAGCCCAGATGCAGTTGAGGACATTTCCTATCAAAAGCTGCACAGCCTCTTAGGTACAGCAAGGCAGAGTAACACCGTGATTTTGGTAGAGGACATGAGTGCTAGAGTAAGTCGACTATCCTCGAACGAGGCGCGTCTAAGGGATCCCTTTGATCTCGATTCTTGTCGCTCTGAAAACAGGAAACGGTTGTTGGCTTTGTGCTCAGATCATCAATTGTTTCTCGCTAGTACGAGCTTCAGACGTTCTAACTGCCCGTATGCCACCTAGTGTCCTCCATCTTCTGGTCAGCGGGTGGATCCATATCGACCACATCGCTATTAGTTACAGATGGCTGGGCTTTCTACAAGACTGCCGGTCGTGCTGGGGCACTCCCTTCGACTCCGACCACGCGTAAGTATGCGCTAGGTTGTCCATGTGTTTTGATGGTCGCTTCAAACCACATGGTGCAGTGTGGCTTAAATTGCTGCAAGCCATCTGATCAACTCGCCTATGGATCTTATCTGAGAGCTCACTGCTAAATAAGCTAGTATAGCCTCCACTTCTCTAAAAACATAAATCGACCACTTGGTTTTGCCTTAGTCAATAGAATATGTGTTGATTTCCTGCTGGCTTGATGAGTTAGTTGTCTAAAAAGCGCAATCCAGTTGTGATTACCTTAGATGATTTCATGCTTCAGTCATTGCGCCCTTCTTTGACTTATCAGAAACAGGTTCGTTCGGCTGGATAAAATGAGTATCAATGAAATGCACTTGGCTCGTATATCTTAAAAAGTGAAAACTTCATGGCAAGTCTACGTAGGGATCCCGTAGCATCTTTAGTGAGAGTCTCAAGAGAGCTTTGCGAAGGACAAGTAACTGGCGTGCATGATTGACTGTGAGAATATTCTGCTGCGAGCTTGATTCACCTCAATCCGTGATGTGTTGCCGTTAGGAATAGCATGATGTGAGCGAAAATCAACTTGTGGGACTGAGACGGTGGGCCTGTCGCCACAACAGTCGAGAGACGTCTCTTGTCAACGCATGGACGGAGCAATTTCATGTCACAAATAAGCCTACTTTTTGACAGGCCGTGCGTTGGCCTGTTAACAGAAACAGGAGTCTACAGTCCCGAGGACATGAGCGGAGATCCCAGGGCCATCCGAGGTCATAAATGGCGTCGTATAAGCAAGCGTCTACGACTTAAGCTTTCCCCAGCATTTCAAAAGATGAGGAAGGAAAGTGGTACAGATAACTTGCACGGCTATCTGTTCTCGTAGAAATTGCTGGTAAATTATGTTTACCGAAAAATTCCTAGTTCCTCGGGGGGAAGTTCGAATCGACGCCTCATCGTTCAAAAAGTGCTTGCTCTATGTACTTTGGTATATCTGTTGAGAAATGGAGTACCTGAGAAATCGTGTATCACGGTCTCTCAAAGAGTGGCAGTACGCGGATTCATGTGTACCGTCGGTGTCGGTTTAGAGCTCAAGGGCTAGGTTTTCGGACCAATCCTCTCATCGTGTCCACCTCAGTGGATACGGCAATCAGTGTGCTGCTCTATATCCATCTCATTTCTTCTCTTAGCTTTTTTTCGAATGGTGGAGTCTAATAAGAACGCTTTTTCTGGTCTTTTAGACGGTGAAATTAAACTTTCTCACCCGGGAAAGACGTTCTTACTATAGAAAGCCGATGATGTATTCACTTATGGGTAGTTACGAGAGCACAAGACAGTTCAACGCGCTTGGACGCTTGTGCGATTGAAAGTATTCCAGATGTGCGAGATTTGTATTTATTGCACCTCAAAATACAAGTTTTCTTCAGGATCTATTGCAGGATCCTTGCCTGCACTCAACTATTGTGACGATTCGGTAGAGGTAGTCTAAAAGCTTATCAAGTACCAGCTCATGGTAGTCTGATCAAACACCTAAGCGAGAGGTATTGGGCGAGGTATATCCATCATGAATGCGAAGCCATAGACAGCTTTCTGCGAAACTTGGAGTACATGCTGTGTTGTTGTGCGCCTGCGCAATGTTAATATCGGTCTTCCCTTTCAGGTGGAGGATTTGACAATTGTTGCTTACAGGTTTGGCTGTATGACTTTGGCTACTCCTCTATGAGATGGCTTCGGATCAACTTATTCTGTTTTTGTGTTCGAGGTTCAACCAATTGATTCATCTGAACTAGCATTTGCTCGATGTATTTAGAGGGAGTCATCGGGAGCAAAATGGCCGAAGGTGAGTGTCATGTGCTGGGTGCAGACAGTCCTCCCTCCTAGACGAGATAATCACTCCAACTCCGCGCTTCGTTTGGGCTTGGACAGTTAGAATTTCGTAGTGTCCGTGTCCGCATTCGTCATAACATTATGTCCTGGGCGTCTTTTGTGAGCCACTTGTCTGTGGGAAGACGTGTATGTTTTATTTCTGAGTAAGCGAACGTGGCGATCAGGCTTATTAACCTTGACACTGGAGTATAAAGTTACCTTCTTGGAGCTTTGGCTTTGCGGCGTACAAGAAGTATGTACGGACTTGTGGAGGGTTGAGACGCTGAAGAGTGTGTAGGAGTGAGGATCGGAAACGTCAGTGGTGCTAAATTTCTCGTGGCTGTAGACTCTCATCCCCCTTCAAAAGTAATGGCGAATACAACATCAAAAGTCCACAGCAATGACGTATTAGTGAAAACAAAATAACAGTTACCTTTTTTGTGGTTTGTTATTCGTTCTTCCATTTCTAGTTTGTCCAAATCCTCTGGAGTTCTCCTTATACTTTTGTGCTTTGGTAAACCATGTGCTTTTGTTTCACTAGCCGATTTAGGTAGTATCATATGGCTATTTATGTCACATTGCCATATATCATTTTCATAAAATAATCATGCCCGTTTATTTTTATGTTCTTTACTTTTGATTTGCGGTAGCTGGGATCTTGCCTTGGTACTGCTCAAGCTGAGATCTTCAAGTTTTGGCGTCGGAGATGCACCACCGCGTAACGGTAATCCCAGTCCGTGCTACTCTTGAGGTCAAATCGAATTTGGTAATTTTCTCAAGACCTTGAAGCTATCTAATTCTCAGCCATTCTATAAGCATTGTCTGCAAAATTAATTTCGCTCCACTAAAGCCAATTCGCCACTGTGTATTTCGAGAGAAGCCTGAATTTAGTGTAATCTAAGTTTCATAATAACAAAACGACAAGTTTGCATCCGAACGCCCCTTCAAAGTCCTTTTGGTAAGTTTCATCGAAAGCCAGCTGTTCATGATAAACGTATCTGATAAAATGCAATCTTGGTTGGAAGTTCTTGGTGTTTAAAGATAGAG
Organism: Fasciolopsis buskii; assembly: GCA_008360955.1. Taxonomy (NCBI): domain Eukaryota; kingdom Metazoa; phylum Platyhelminthes; class Trematoda; order Plagiorchiida; family Fasciolidae; genus Fasciolopsis; species Fasciolopsis buskii. Next base: position 184,587 of record LUCM01009568.1, read on the forward strand.
TATGTCCTGTTACTTAACAGCACATAGTTTTGCCTCGTGAGTAAACCTTTTCCAAAAGGATCTCGATTTTCGTTCTAAGTCTAGTTAACGGGAGGCCTTCAAAAATCTGGTAAAATCTACTGCTTTGGTCATAGTTCGTCTGCGTTAAATTAATTTGAGTTGACCACCCAACTTCATGAAACGATTACCATTTAATCACCTCTAAGTTTTGACGATAATTATGTGTATAACTTAATGAACATACGGCAATCATGCACACACGTTGTGGTCTGAAATCGTCAACGCTCGCACATAATTTTTAAAATCATTGTTACTCAATTAGTCTATATAGTACAATACCATCCACTGCACCCTATCCGGAACGCCAACCCCAATCGATAATCGTATTTCGAGTTGAATGCTTAACTATTATGCTAGTGACCAGGCTCTTTAGGGTTTATTGAACCTCGTTGCTTGATAAAGCACCTATCCGTTACTGACTTTTTTCGCCGAAATCGCTCAGTCACAGAAATCGGCCCCCAACGATACATGACTGTTCTGCAGGTAGCTTATTTATGATAATGGCCACAATTCCGCAAGCCATCGCTACAGTGCATGGTATGGAGAAGCCCTGGCATGAAAAATCACTCTAGGAAGCAAAATCGACAAACTATACAAACGTGACATATTGAATAACGTCGGCCATGGCTACCCAAACGTTCTTTCAGGTATTGTTTCAGTCATTCAGAACCGTCAGGCACTGAATCAACTGTTCTTCGCTCCCTTAGCAATAGTAACTTCTTGCGTACTGACTTCTCTATCGGAACGGTTTCACTCCTCTCGTTTGGATGTTTCGTATATTTAGATCAATTACTGAATATTGTTTTAACCCGTGTCATGTAGGTAGAATAATCAAGGATAGCAACACCGGCACCCTTGATCAGTTTTGGCATCCTTATTTTTATTACCCTGTAGATATTTCAAGCCTCTTAAATGGTATCTAGTTAAGTCCCTTTTCTGTTTACTTTATGTCTCGATATCCCCAACATGCATTCACGAAATAAGACTTGCTCATTTCAAACCCAAGTATTGGTGACGGAGCCAGTTCCATGGGTTGAGTGAGTAGGTACTGAAATTCAACATCCATTTCCTGCCTCAATGTTAAGACAAAGAAATTAAATATCAAAGAACAGCACTTTAAACAGCTATCTATGTAGTATTATCGATGAGAAACTGTGAACAAATTTCAACGGATCTACAGGAAACTCACCAACTAGTTTTTTCATATCGGCGAACTCTTGTCTGACCGGTTCCTCAATTATCGAATCCCATACGTAACAAATGACTTTTTCTCATTTGGCATCATTTTCTCAAGAACTGTTGATCAAATGACAGAAGGACACTATTTCGCCAGTTCGGCTGATTATAGTATCTCGGTCATACAATTACTTCTGAATGATATCCTGGCCCCACCTACCAATAAATCAAATATAGAAGTTATTAAACAATAGAAACTCCTACAATTTCGGCGACTAGACCTTAGTCTCTTTTTATTTTTGTCCCCTAACCCGCCGTGATTGACGGAATAAACCAACTGGTCATTTTAAAAGTATTCTCAACGGAATTCGATACGTTAACCCTTCGGTTTGAATGCTCTTTTCCTCGCTGTCCAAGTTACTATGAACGACTGCATCGCATTAAATCTGCGTATGCCATCAGCAAGTTTAACTTAAATACCTGAAGAAAAGAATGCCAGTTGATATGATTATTAAAATATTTTATATCGATCATGTGATTTGCAAATCGGGAGCCTATAAAACGAACAAGTTCGCATAGGAGAAAGATAAAAGGAGATAAGGGTGACAGAACAATCCAATAGAAAAGCTATTAAAGATACTGTACAAAGTCAAAATGACAGGTGGATAGAAATACAAGGTATGCTATATGCATATATATATATATATGGATATATAGTAAACACATGTAACACGCTCAATACTTTCATCGGATTCTCAGAGTAAGTGCAGATTGGTAAATCAAAATGTACAAAACAAGCATCCTCGAAGGCTTTGAATCTTCAGACGAAGCTTGAACCGGGAATGGCAATGATTTTTGAACATGAACGGACGAACACCGGGCCGCATGTAGGTCAAATGGGAGAAACCGGCGACCACGGTGGTTGGAATGGATCGTATTATTCCCGCTTTTATCACTAATAAGCGAAACAACACAAAGTTGAACGGCAGAAATAAGATATTCATAAAAGTCCCAAATCATAATAGTGTTTCATCACTCTGGTACGAGGAATCAGAATTCAAGGGAAAACAAATCAGCAAAAGTGGAAGAAAAGAGAGGGGATAAGGCAATTCAGTAGAAAAGTGGAAAGAAAATCAAAAGCAATCCGTTGGTAACAAAAACTCCCGGTGTATCTACGATCGTTTTTATAGGTTCAAACAACGTCAGAAGAGAAAAACGTACCAAAAAAAACAAGTGACACATTTTCGGTCACTTGAAAATTGGAACGAATGGCGATTGTGATGGTCATCACCATCATGATTATAAGGAATTTTGGTCGAAACGCACAAACACAACCTGCTCATCATCTTGCAGAAGGTGTTTTCGACGCCGAAATCGTCGAATCAGGAACACAGTGAGTAAGACCAAAACCAGCGTAGCGCACAAAAGTGCGGAGATTAGGACAAACGTACGTACAGGACTGTTCTGTGTGTAACTATTGGTATAGGATTTGGTGGAGCAAATCTGTACAAGCTGTTCGGGACTGACAAGCAACGGCCGAATTTGCTCTAGCACCGTATTCCAGGGACAACCATCCACGGGAAGTCGGTCGTGGCATGAAGGAAATTGCATGTATTTCCCTTCCGGATCACGCCAGCTACGTTTGTATCGGATACGAAGAAGGAAATTCGAAGAGGATATGGGAGGTTTTTCTACAGGAGCGAGAAGTTCCAAGGCGATGGCAGCAGAATAGCCTATCAACTGCTGATCGTATACACCGAATCCCGCAAGAACATAGGTCACATCCGTATCGTGAGCTGAGTATGCCATTGTATGCCAAGTAGACAGATTAGTTTCCACCAACTGTTGTGTCCCATTTATCGAACCTTGCACAATTGCATTGATATGCTTGACGAAGAAATGTAGAAAAACACCGATTTGACGTCGTAGAATTTCTTGTGTTGAACCGAATTTCAGCTGAATTTGGAACGGGAAAAAGACAAAAATGGACAAGTTACGTTGACTAGACTAAACAAATGTTTCGTCGCTTTTGTATAAAACAAACGGCTCCAGTACAGCATGAAAACTTGTCAATATCTAAATTGAATGACCCAATTATCATCAGACCAAGGTCATTTAAACAGTGAAGCTCACTTAAATCACGTGAGAATCGATCATGGCTAAACCCGTGCGTATATGAAGTTCAACAATTTGGACCTTCCTATTCAGTTTAAAATGTAGTAGATCAAGTGAGTCATTAACTTGGACAAAGTCGCAGTTAGCCAATGAACACATTGTGCGCGAGTCCTTTGGATTCCGTCAGACCCTAAGCAAACCATAGTGAGAAGAGAGAGACTTCGTAAGAAATTAGACAAGCAACTCACCTTTAGAATGATGTATTATCGAACGTACAGTTTAGTCTGTGCGCCAAAGATTTCCGGGCGGCCGTGCAAACGATAATTCGCAAACAAGATCCACGCTGACGCTATCCATCCTTCAGGCCAAGATCAATCTGCGTCAACACTACCCCAAGTAAGAATTATTTACTCCTGTGTGCACATTATGGTGAATCTCCAGGACAGGCTTTAGCTTGTACTAAAGTTAATACGATGAAATTGGAGGAAAAGCCATGAAAGCATTTCACCGCTGCTCTTTCATTCCACTTTGCTCCTATTTTGATTAGCTGAGCTTATTTCTTTCTAACCCTCCATGATATTTGCAACACTAGTTTTAACTGAGTCGCAGTTTTCATTGGACTTACAAGTGAAAGCACCCTGTGACGGTACCGCAACATTCCTGCTTAAAATGCTCCCAAGTGCGCACTGGTTTGAATTATGATTGTAGCAATACTCACAATCTCATCGCGATTGGCGACGCACTGCATCGCGATTGAAATGGGTTGGGAAATACGCTTCTGCATTTCAACTGATATTGAAAATGACACTGATAGCCAGAGGACGAAAGTGAAAACCATAGAATTTGATCGCAAATTCCAGTTCCGTTCTGCATAGGTCTAAATGTCATTTTCTCAGCCAACAGAAGATAAAATATGAATGAGAAGGAAAATCGAATGAAAAGTGACTCTAATAAGAACAAAGAAAGAGTTGTTACTGGTGCCGAGTTTACGTATACTCTTTGCGTGTGCTACTTAGAGCCTGTGTTCAAACGGCCTAACCCAAATAGCAGTAGACCGATCTGACAGTCTCAACAATATATTATATTATGCACAAACACGAATGCAGATCATGTGCCATCGGAATAGTGGCGAAGGACGGAAACAGCGAGCAAGAAAGAGATGCACTGTGCGGAGTTTACCACACATGCAAGTCCTTTCATTCATTGGCCACGCATCGAGATATATGCTTCTTCTGTGGATTTCATACTACCCGGTTGTCCAAACCGAGGTAGAAAGCCCACTTAGGAGACCCTACCCCGACCTTTGGCCAAATGATCTAACCCGCAAGACAGTGGGACGATCTGAGAGTCACACAACTCACCGGGGACCGGTGACTTATGGCTCAGATCATAAGCTGAGAGCTCAGAACAGCTGCCGGTGAGCTTACGGCGTTTCCTTTTGTAAGCCATCCGTGGTTGGTTTCGGATCACGGTCTAGCCAAATATAGACCAACCAACCGAGTGGTAAGTGCCGAGGATTCGCCTTCGACGTTGAGTGCTGGAGCCATGAAAAACACAAAAATATAAGTATGATGTCATACCACTGACGACGTCGCCTCGACTGGTGATGAAACGCTTGCAATCAAATTCACAGCTCAGAGAACGAACCAGTGTCATTCTGTTGAACCTGAGCTACGAGGAAGAACATCATCCTCTAATCGGCAAGATATATATATATATACATGTCGCCCCAAAATCGAATCTGTAGCATCAGGAGTGTGCATGGAAGCTCTTCGTCGAAGAGTCCACAGAAGAACCACAACTATTTGTCAGTTGGAGTGCGTCAACCTTAGGAAGGAGGGCAGAATGCCCCAGAATATACATATGTACATATAGAAGCAGCAAACAGTATCTGGATGCGTGAACAAAATTTTCCCAGGAACATAAGACCAGGTTTCGCGGTTATTGTCGCTCTTTAGCTATGCGAACCCGGTGCTCCCTTGTCCAAATATCCAAAAATATATATATGCATATATATATATATACACGTTTGACAACGAGTCCTAGTTTGGATCGAAACGTCACGATAAACGCATTAACTCAGTGTACGCCTTCTCAACTCAATATATATATATATATATTAAATCGGAATTGTGGCCATTATCATAAATAAGCTACCTGCAGAACAGTCATGTATCGTTGGGGGCCGATTTCTGTGACTGAGCGATTTCGGCGAAAAAAAGTCAGTAACGGATAGGTGCTTTATCAAGCAACGAGGTTCAATAAACCCTAAAGAGCCTGGTCACTAGCAGTAATAGTTAAGCATTCAACTCGAAATCGTTCGTTGGGGTTGGCGTTCCGGATAGGGTGCAGTGGATGGTATTGTACTATATAGACTATTGGTAATGATTAAAAATAATGTGCGAGCGTTGACGATTTCAGACCACAACGTGTGTGCATGATTGCCGTATGTTCATTAAGTTATACACATAATTATCGTCAAAACTTAGAGGTGATTAAATGGTAATCGTTTCATGAAGTTGGGTGGTCAACTCAAAATAATTTAACGCAGACGAACTATGACCAAAGCAGTAGATTTTACCAGATTTTTGAAGGCCTCCCGTTAACTAGACTTAGAACGAAAATCGAGATCCTTTTGGAAAAGGTTTACTCACGAGGCAAAACTATGTGCTGTTAAGTAACAGGACATACTCTATCTTTAAACACCAAGAACTTCCAACCAAGATTGCATTTTATCAGATACGTTTATCATGAACAGCTGGCTTTCGATGAAACTTACCAAAAGGACTTTGAAGGGGCGTTCGGATGCAAACTTGTCGTTTTGTTATTATGAAACTTAGATTACACTAAATTCAGGCTTCTCTCGAAATACACAGTGGCGAATTGGCTTTAGTGGACGAAATTTTGCAGACATGCTGTATCTCCAGAGATGGACTGAGGACGTGGAAGGAGATAGTTCGGTCTTGGAATACCAATCTGATTTGACCTCAAGAGTAGCACGGACTGGGATTACCGTTACGCGGTGGTGCATCTCCGACGCCAAACTTGGATCTCAGTGAGCAGTACCAGGCAAGTCCCAGCTACCGCAAATCAAAAGTAAGACAAAAATAAACGGCAGATTATATTATGAAAATGATATATGGCAATGTGACATAAATAGCCATATGATACTACCTAAATCGGCTAGTGAAACAAAAGCACATGGTTTACCAAAGCACAAAAGTATAAGGAGAACTCCAGAGGATTTGGACAAACTAGAAATGGAAGAACGAATAACAAACCACAAAAAAGGTAACTGTTATTTTGTTTTCACTAATACGTCATTGCTGTGGACTTTTGATGTTGTATTCGCCATTACTTTTGAAGGGGGATGAGAGTCTACAGCCACGAGAAATTTAGCACCACTGACGTTTCCGATCCTCACTCCTACACACTCTTCAGCGTCTCAACCCTCCACAAGTCCGTACATACTTCTTGTACGCCGCAAAGCCAAAGCTCCAAGAAGGTAACTTTATACTCCAGTGTCAAGGTTAATAAGCCTGATCGCCACGTTCGCTTACTCAGAAATAAAACATACACGTCTTCCCACAGACAAGTGGCTCACAAAAGACGCCCAGGACATAATGTTATGACGAATGCGGACACGGACACTACGAAATTCTAACTGTCCAAGCCCAAACGAAGCGCGGAGTTGGAGTGATTATCTCGTCTAGGAGGGAGGACTGTCTGCACCCAGCACATGACACTCACCTTCGGCCATTTTGCTCCCGATGACTCCCTCTAAATACATCGAGCAAATGCTAGTTCAGATGAATCAATTGGTTGAACCTCGAACACAAAAACAGAATAAGTTGATCCGAAGCCATCTCATAGAGGAGTAGCCAAAGTCATACAGCCAAACCTGTAAGCAACAATTGTCAAATCCTCCACCTGAAAGGGAAGACCGATATTAACATTGCGCAGGCGCACAACAACACAGCATGTACTCCAAGTTTCGCAGAAAGCTGTCTATGGCTTCGCATTCATGATGGATATACCTCGCCCAATACCTCTCGCTTAGGTGTTTGATCAGACTACCATGAGCTGGTACTTGATAAGCTTTTAGACTACCTCTACCGAATCGTCACAATAGTTGAGTGCAGGCAAGGATCCTGCAATAGATCCTGAAGAAAACTTGTATTTTGAGGTGCAATAAATACAAATCTCGCACATCTGGAATACTTTCAATCGCACAAGCGTCCAAGCGCGTTGAACTGTCTTGTGCTCTCGTAACTACCCATAAGTGAATACATCATCGGCTTTCTATAGTAAGAACGTCTTTCCCGGGTGAGAAAGTTCAATTTCACCGTCTAAAAGACCAGAAAAAGCGTTCTTATTAGACTCCACCATTCGAAAAAAAGCTAAGAGAAGAAATGAGATGGATATAGAGCAGCACACTGATTGCCGTATCCACTGAGGTGGACACGATGAGAGGATTGGTCCGAAAACCTAGCCCTTGAGCTCTAAACCGACACCGACGGTACACATGAATCCGCGTACTGCCACTCTTTGAGAGACCGTGATACACGATTTCTCAGGTACTCCTTTTTCTCAACAGATATACCAAAGTACATAGAGCAAGCACTTTTTGAACGATGAGGCGTCGATTCGAACTTCCCCCCGAGGAACTAGGAATTTTTCGGTAAACATAATTTACCAGCAATTTCTACGAGAACAGATAGCCGTGCAAGTTATCTGTACCACTTTCCTTCCTCATCTTTTGAAATGCTGGGGAAAGCTTAAGTCGTAGACGCTTGCTTATACGACGCCATTTATGACCTCGGATGGCCCTGGGATCTCCGCTCATGTCCTCGGGACTGTAGACTCCTGTTTCTGTTAACAGGCCAACGCACGGCCTGTCAAAAAGTAGGCTTATTTGTGACATGAAATTGCTCCGTCCATGCGTTGACAAGAGACGTCTCTCGACTGTTGTGGCGACAGGCCCACCGTCTCAGTCCCACAAGTTGATTTTCGCTCACATCATGCTATTCCTAACGGCAACACATCACGGATTGAGGTGAATCAAGCTCGCAGCAGAATATTCTCACAGTCAATCATGCACGCCAGTTACTTGTCCTTCGCAAAGCTCTCTTGAGACTCTCACTAAAGATGCTACGGGATCCCTACGTAGACTTGCCATGAAGTTTTCACTTTTTAAGATATACGAGCCAAGTGCATTTCATTGATACTCATTTTATCCAGCCGAACGAACCTGTTTCTGATAAGTCAAAGAAGGGCGCAATGACTGAAGCATGAAATCATCTAAGGTAATCACAACTGGATTGCGCTTTTTAGACAACTAACTCATCAAGCCAGCAGGAAATCAACACATATTCTATTGACTAAGGCAAAACCAAGTGGTCGATTTATGTTTTTAGAGAAGTGGAGGCTATACTAGCTTATTTAGCAGTGAGCTCTCAGATAAGATCCATAGAGCGAGTTCGATCTGATGGCTTTGCAGCAATTTAAAGCCACATCTGCACCTGTGGTACTTGAAGCGACCATTCAAAACACACATATATAGAAATATAATTTTAGACAGCAAATCCTCAAAAAGCGCTATAACTTATGCGTGGTCGGCAGTCGAAGGGGTGCCCACAAGACAACAGGCCGGCAGGTTCTATGTAGAAGCCCAGCATCTGTAACTAATTAAGCGATGTGGTCTCGATATTAGGAATCCACCCGCTGGACCGAGTATGTGAGGACATAGTGGACTACAGGCATAAACTTTCGAACAGCTTATTGAAGTCTTAATCGTACTAGCGAGAAACAATTGATGATCTGAGCACAAAGCCAACAACCGTTTCCTGTTTTCAGAGCGACAAGAATCGAGATCAAAGGGATCCCTTAGACGCGCCTCGTTCGAGGATAGTCGACTTACTCTAGCACTCATGTCCTCTACCAAAATCACGGTGTTACTCTGCCTTGCTGTACCTAAGAGGCTGTGCAGCTTTTGATAGGAAATGTCCTCAACTGCATCTGGGCTGGAGTGTGTTGGCTCATACGCTGAGACAACAAACAGATTGTAGCTATCAGAGTGACGATTGTTTACTCTGCATGAACTCCCAAGTCTCACTGCATACAGCTGGCTCTCGACTGGGATCATGCCTCAGGCCCCTCACTTACAGTAACACGAAGGCCACCAGCACCATAAGTTGCGATCTCAGGGCCCTCATAAATGCGCAGATGTAACTTCGCAGCGGTAGGCGAGGAATTCAGTCGAATAACGTCTGGAGTCTTGAATGCCAGTGTCATGGATGCAACACGTCGATTGATAGGACCCCCAATGCGCATGCTAGACACCCTTGTTGACCTATAGGCATCAGTGTCCAGACATCGGTGGCTAATTTGAGGAGGCATCGAGGAAGATGTACATCGGCTAGCGGAAGCTGGTTTCGTTAGCTTTTGATGCTATCTCAGGGAGAACACGAGAGAATGGGAACATGACTTATACCAGTGACACTACCATTACCATGGCCGGTTGCAGTTCCCAAAGAATGAAAGGAAACAGGATGGGAGGGAGAATAGCTAAATTGCTAGAGGCACAAACTGTCTTGTGCGGTGGAAGGCAGCTTTTTTGAGTACGTGGAGAGTGAGAAACGTTCGCACACAGATTAGCCATATTCACTGTTGCATGCGTTGTGATCCGTTGTACTGCTAGGTCGCCTAGTCCAGAGTAGGTCATTTTATTCAGGGATGCACCTCTAGCTTTTGCGCAGCCAGCAAGGTAGCGGAGTCATTTCAGACGACCCAGTGACCGGATGATTTGTTTATACACTGCTTTTGAGAAACCTTGCCTGTTCAGCGGAAAACGACAATGGGCGATGGCCTTATTTGGCCAAAGGGCCAGACTCACCAAATCACAGTGCCACCAGTGAGTTTTTGTGGTAGTTTTTTGTAGCGAGAATGCTCCCAGCCAAAATCCCCACATCCTCGACCGCGGGCGTTTATTAGGTGGAACTGAGCTCACCTTATTCACGGCTAATCACCTGAACGGTGTCCTTTAACTTATCCGCAACCCAGGGATGCGTCTAGAAGCAGGCAGCTCAGCCACAAAAAGACTGTGCATGACTTCTTCAGCAAAGGCTATATGAAATGCCGGCCACTTGAAAGCAATCGAGAGACGTTGAGGGCGAGTAGCCGACTCGAAGCCTGAGACACTCACCCCGACCATACTGAGGCACTTCAGGATCGTGATTGCCTGTTTTCACTGGTGTGGGTCCAAGATCCTGTGAAGTACGCCCCTCTCACAGTCATCATGTTTGCCATAGTATTTTAGGTGCGTCGCTCAAAGGAGGCCACTAGCTGCGAACCATGTAGAAGAGAATGAAAGTTATTATCACAGAAACAAAACTTGCGTAAGGACAGTGGTTCAGTTAAAACTTCAATGACCAGAATGCAGTATCGATGCGAAGTGCTCAATCAGTACACGCACTTAGTGAACCTATCGAAACAGGTTGTTGCTTCATGGGACGAAGGCTTCATATCATCCTAATAGAGAGGCCAGGATGTATCCGTGGACAACTAGGTGAAAGGGGAGTGAACGTGTGCTACGAAATGTCGTAAGCAACATGCCGAGATGTATTCAGGTATCCAAAAGAAACGAAAAGTCCATTTGATTTTAAAGAGGCCTGATTAAGCTGCAATCCTTAGCAGCGACAGACATTTCTATTTTCCGCCACATTTCTGCCCAGACACAGGACTTTTGACTGTAATTTGGTATTTTACTTTAGACGGAATTCCGCAGGTTTAGGTCAGAAAGTGTTTCTTGCAACAGACAAGTCTCTGAATGAATTAAATAACTGGGGATTGAGGCACTTTTGTTTCAGAGTGGTTAGCAGGCCGTTAATTTTTAGGTGAGGGCAAAAACCACGTGGATCGCAACAGATAATACAAAAAATAGGCTTGATAAGGTGCATAAAGAAAATAAAAAGCAGTGTCTCTAGTCTTCTCGGTTTCAGTGGTATCACCAGTTGACTCTAAGTGATTATAGACAGCAATCAACCACAGGAGGTAATCGTCATTTTAAACTGCTTAGTGATATGTCTGCGCAGGCACACAGGCAATCCAATTTATGTTCAAACTAGAATGAGCATTCTGCTTTCAAATGTTCTCTTTCGACTCATCTTCGCTCTACCTGCGAAACCCTTTTCGTTCATTTCAATGAAGACAACAAATCCTGGGACAAACCCACAATGGGAACCAAAGTGCTGCTCAGCAGACAATTAACAGCACATGATTAAGAAGCCGGCAACAGAAGCCTAATTGGAACTCGCCATTCATCTTAGGAAGTGGAAATTTTGTTCACGTCAAACCATCTGCTACAAACTTCTCACCTTGGAAAGTAATTCGTACTGGTCTGAACCTATTTCACCAACAGGCAGTTTCACTGCGTTCGAGTCACTGACATAATCACTGATCATCGTAAGTACAAGCCCTTTTACGAACTGCTGCAGTGCGGATTTAGTTCAGCATCCAAAAAATTGTGTATCAACTCACACGCGTAGGACCCGCCGTCTATATAACGGACGAAAAGATAGAGGTAGTTGTGCCACCGAATAGCCGAACTAGTTCCTATGTGGCTCCAGAGACCAAATGATAGTCAGTGTAAAGAGGCAGTATCGTCTACCCAAAGAAAGACGATCAGGTTATCGACTACGCAACCACCGGTCGAATAAAACTCCGTGAGTCCAAGTAGCTTGTCTAAGTTCATGCACAAGAACGCTCGGAAACTCTGAGGTTCAGAACGCAAAATTCGAACGATGCAAACGGCATGAAAGGAGCACCATTGACAAAAAGGCAACGTACCCTAGTTCGTAAAACCAGTAGCTCTAAAAGGAGAGTAGGCAATAATGACCCCGAAACTCGGGACCGCCGACTATTACCCAAGTTTTCAACAGTTCTCGAGAGGTAAGCCGGGAGACAACGAGTCATTCACTGACTGGGAGTCGGAAATCCGGTCTTTGGAAAGATAAACTGTTAGTCCACTTGACTGCCGCCTTTCCACGACAACTGGAACGCTGAATTTCCTCTTAGTCTTGCTTGCTTTCATCATAGCACTCATCATTTTCTTCTTCTTAGCCACCTTTATTCTGCTGACTATGAAAACAACCGAAATGACTACAGTACGTGTTGCACAGCAGTAGTGAAATGGCTCATGATGTACTTCTCGAATAGATGGTTTGGATCTTGCTTCCACACATCAAAAAGTAGCTGAAAATTGCTTCACATTGATTTAACCGATTCTTCACATTTCACAAATTCGTTGCTAACTTTAGTAATCATGTGATCTTGCAAACCCTTGGTGGTTGAGTTTGTATAGTGAAGCCCAAGTCACAAACCCAGAACGTGACACTTTCAAGTGTTGTGTAACAGAGCACGACTTTTAGACTGACTGAATAACGGGACAGTGAGCGACCGGATACAGTACACAGTAACAGGATGGTCAAAACCATATAAAACCTAATTGTCTACAAAACCATCATATTTTTGCCACACGGACAGATGCACTTGGCTCTAACAACTGTGCTCAAATACCATCGCAGGATAACTTGAAGTACTGCCTACTTGACTCCGGTTCGTGTAAGGACAGTGAGGCGCAGACTGTCAGTTTCCCAAGATCGGAGAAACCGGGCACACAAAGTTAACGATACTAGTGTCAACATCTCCAAAGTACCGTTCCACAGGGAGTGAAATCCTTTGTTTTGGTGCAGGTCACCACCATCATCATTCAGCGTTAAACAGTAAGGCAAGCCTCACTGACCGCCGCCTTTTCCCCATATTTAAATGTTTCCATATAAAGAGTGAATATTCAAGGTCATCATACAGTGGACCCATAAGAGATAACAATCCCGCAGTAGCCAACATATAGAACACAATCTCACTGTACACACGGACTTTCCCAACCTTTCCGATTCGATAGAAAATGGCAACACGATCTACACGGTTCACGGTTCACTGTCTTATCCTTCAGTATCTCCAGGCATCTAACTGACTGGTCTTTCGGACCCCAACGACGAAGACGCGAAAACCCTATTTTACCGAAGTTCCCTGCACAATTTCACATCCCACGTCCCCACGTCAACTGTTAACCTGCACATGGGTTCTTCCATTCCTTGGGAGGAACGCTAAACAGGACACGGTATGGTAGACGAGCGTTCAACATGCACAATATATGACCCAACCAGCAAAGCCTACTAAGCTTAATATGCTGAGATAAGGTTTTCCCAGAATGGGCACCTAGTACTAGCTTCCTAACCACCACATTACTCACT